>OU383778.1:25247-289877 GCA_910950805.1 Acrocephalus scirpaceus scirpaceus | reverse complement strand
CCGCAGACATCAAACACTGAGGAGAGAGCACAGGAGGTGACTTTACACATTCCCAGAGAAAAGCTCTGTGCAGCCCCAGGACAGGATGGACAGGGCTTGGAGCACCCTGGGGCAGTGACAGGGACTAGGTGGCCTTTGAAGTCCCCTCAGCCCAAGCATTCCAGGTTTCCATGGCACACCAGAGCTGGGGCAGCACCAGGGGTTTGCAGGGACACCTGCAGACAGGGCCCACAGCCCCCATCGCTCTGTGACTGCAGGCACAACACAAGGAAAATCCTGCAGCTGATCCTGCAGCTGATGTCCAACTGCTGCCAGGGGATGCTGAAACCAGAAACAATTTGCCACTCGTTATCTCCAAGCAAGCAGTGCTCAAATGCTGATAGGGATGGAGACATCTTGCTTGGGTTATTAAAACACTGAATTTCTGCAGAAACAGTGGATGTTTGCCAAAGGGGAAAGCTGCAGAATTAGCTCTGACATGAAAAACGTTTGAGTCATTTTGTGGGTTTTTTTTTTTCCTAAGGGGAAGTGGAAATGATTTCTGGTGGGAGCAAGGATCCCAGGGAACCTGTGAATGGAAATCCTGCCAGTCACTCTGTTGGAGGCACATTGTGGCTGCAGCCTGGAAAGCAGAGCTGGTAAAACAGCCAGGCAGCTGCAGGTGGGATGGATGGATGGATGGATGGATGGATGGATGGATGGATGGATGGATGGATGGAGACCCCAGACATGTCCGTGCTCTGCTCCAATTCCACATCCAACAAAACTTCACGATCAGATCACATCCAGACCTACCCACTAAAGTTCTGCTTCCAAACTGAATCCAGGGATCAGCACGAGGACCTGGTGCTCCAAGCCTGTCCAGCCTGGCCCTGGACACTTCCTGGGATCCAGGGACAGCCACAGTTCTCAGGCACCCTGTGCCAGGCCTGCCCACCCTCCCAGGGAGGAATTTATTCCCCATATCCCATCTCACCACGCCCTCTGGCAGTGGGAAGCTGTTCCCCCTTGTCCTAACCTTACATGCCAATGAAAACCATCCCATTTCAGTACAGCTTGAGCCCTGAGATCTCACTCTTTGTTTGTGGGGAAGATTTCTCTCTTCTGAGACCCCTCCAGTGCAGATCCCAAATCCCAAGTCTGTCACTGAGTCTCTGGAGTCACCAAGGAGAAGAGGCTCCCCTGTACCTCACACCAGAGCTTCCATGGGGTGATGATGGTGTCCCGAAATCCCGTGGCCAAGGGTGTTGGGACACTGGCACAGTCTGGGGAGGTGTTGCTGTTCCCAGCCACCCTGCAATGGGGAGTGGAGCAGCTTGGGACACTGGCACAGTCTGGAGAGGCATTGCTGCTCCCAGCCACCCTGCAGTGGGGAGCAGAGCAGCTCAGCCACCCCAGTGATGCTGACACCTGGTCCAGCACCTCCTTACCAGGCAGAAACTCCTCAGCAGGGGCCATCACCTCATTAGAAAATCTCCCCCCACCTTTGCCTTTGGGAACATCTCTGGGGTTCCACTCTGTCCCTGCAATCCCTGTTCTGCTGCTGGATTAGTTCAGAAACCAAAAACCCCAGGGAGAAACCAAAGAATCTGCTAATTCTTTTTTCACAAACGGTCATGCACTGGCTATGGAACTCTGGCTTTTTTGTACACCTTTCTTCCCATCAATGGGGCAAAAAGGAAACGTTGGTGCTTCTGCCCTATTATAGATGATTTACCACCAGCCAGCAATGCAGAACTCCTGAGAGCTGCCCCAAACCCCCCTTTTCCTGGGGGAAAACCAGGAAATGCAGCCTCCAGTCCAGGATTTCTGGGGGAGTTAAAGTGGTCTTTAAAAAGGCTGTAAGTCCCTTCTTTCTGCAGGTGGTTGGTGTTTAAGGTTTGTGGAAAGAAAAGCTGGACCTCAAATTCCTCTCTGGCTCCTTACCCCAAACCGTTCATTAATGACAGCTGATGACAAAGATTGTCCTGGATGTACACAAAGCCTTGAAAAACCCCCATGCCCTCTTCCCTTCCTCCCCTTCAAACCTCTTTTCTTTGCTACAAAACAAGAAAAATCAGAGCAGGGATGAAAAATGGCTCCAGCCCTCTGTGGTTTTCCCTGCTGTCCAAAATAAACTTAAAGCAGCTTTAAAACCACTACCCCCTGCCCATTTCATTTCAAGTCTGGACACCACACGCTGTGCTGTCAGCCTGGCATCCTCTGCTCAGCTCGGCAGCAATTGCTGGGAATTGGGCTCCTGCATCCCCATGTAATGCCATGGAATGAAGCAGCACAACAGTCTTCAGAGGCAGTGGTGGCTGAAACCTTCATGGCTCATAAATGTCAGGTTCGACTCTGCTTCATCCCAGCAGTGCTTAATTTCAAAGTTGGAGAGTGACATAAAAATAAATGGAGAACAACGGATTGCATCCCGGCGGGACCCGAACCATGCGTGCCTGGGTGTTATGGATCAAGTGACAGCTTGAGACAAGCCCTGCCTTAGGCTCGGAGTTTTGGCAGCAGCTCTGCTTAGGTGACCTGCACCTCAATCCCTCTGGCTCGCAGGTTTTTAAGCCTGGCTGATCAGGGCTATTATAAAATGTGTTATTTATTGAACAGACAGGAGGTAACAGACAAAAGGCCTTGAACAGTTACTTCCTACCCAGTACACAACAAGAGAGCGACTGGGAGATGACATAAAGCAGTGCACAACATTAAGGTGCCTGCATTAGAGCCAGCAAAGGCACAGCAGAGAAAGGAGTCAGTGAAACTTTAACCACCGAGCTGCTGTAGAGTACAGAGTCCTTCCAGCCTCCAGAGTAACCACAAAATTGGTGCCCCAACTTTGGGGAGAAGCCACACAAATTTCTAGGGAATGTGCAGAAAACCTTTGCTTTGTGGAAGTTTGGTGTAGCTTTTACAGTTTGTAAAGTGGAGTGCCTATCAGTCAAAAATTCCAGCTTATCATTCCACAATCCTGCTTCCACAGCCAGATGTTCATTGTCAGCTGGCAGTGTCACTGTCCCTGCTCTTCAGTGCCTGAATAACCATGAGACAGGCGGTCCTTAGGGAGTTATTTCACCCAGCTTCAAGCTTTTGTGAGGGGTGAGAAGCCCTGCAGCAGCCAACAAACAAGAGGTAAATTCCTGTGATGGGAGATGCTGCTACACCGGGGGTGCTGCACAGGAGGTGGGAGAGGAGTGGGCACCTCTGCTTCTGTGTGTGTCTGAAACACCAGCTGGGGCTGCTGCTGGTGACTGATAAATCATCAGCAAAACTGATGGAGTTTCCATGGAGGGCAGCTTTTCCTCTTTGGATTTAAACAAAGCAATTTGCAGGAAAAAACTTATTAGAGTAAGAGAGGGAAGGAGCTGAGATTTCAGTTCTGTTGGGGTTATGGCATGAGGGGCAGCTCAGATCTCTGACCAGGGACCAGGGAAGGGCTGGAGCTGTGCTGGGCACAAACAAAGGTTCATCCCCAGAGGTGCTGGCACTGCCCAGGCTCCCCAGGGAATGGGCACGGCCCCAGAGCTCCAGGACAGCGCTCCAGGGGTGCCCAGGGTTGGATTGTTGGGGGGTCTGGGCAGGGACAGGGGTGGGACTCGATCCGTGTGGGTCCCTTCCAACTTGGGATATTCTGTGATTCTATTTAACCCTGAATACAGAAGCTCTGAGTTTTGGGGCTGTGGAATCACTGAACCATCTGGGCTGGAAAAGATCTTTGAAGAGCCAAACCACTTAAGGTTCAGTTTTATCCTGACAGCTGGGACCCAACACCAGTGCTGAGGGGTGGGAGCACATAAACTCCTCCTTCAACCCTGACCATGGAGGGCAATTTTCTATAGAACCATGGAATTATTTAGGTTGGCAAAGACCCTTAACATACTGAAAACCTTGACACCTTGTTGGGATCCTCCTCCCTTCTCCCACCCTTCAGAGATGGCCAAGGAGATCAGGGACCACGAGCTGCCCTGAGGCACCTGGGGAAACTGAACCTGAGGGCAGAAATGGAAACTGTTTAATGACTGTCTCTGCCTTTGAAATCTACAGATTGAACTCGGAATTACATCCATGCATCCCCCATCCCCTGGAGGAGGACATGTCCTCCTTCCTCCTCCCAAATTCCGTTCCTGCCAGGAGCCCACTGATACCCACCACAGCAGAAACTCAACCTCACCTCAGCCAGGAGCCTTCAAAACCACCTTGAATCGGTTTTTTTCTCCATTTTAAGAAAATAAATAAGAGGAAAATTTTAACCAGATCATCTACTTTTTATTTCAGAAGAAAGATTTGCATTATTTACTTTTATTTATATACATGTTCTTCACATTTGTATTTAAAATGCACAGACCTCCCAAGAATTTTCTCGTTCCGGCATTAAATTAGCTGTTATTTTACAATACAAAAAATTATACCAAAAAACTGCAATCCTAAATGTGTGTATGTATAACACCCACAACCCCAGCAATGAAATAGTTTACAATACTTGCTCCTATTTACATATGAATGCAATAAATGCTAAATTATACATATTAACAAACTAAGCTCAAGTCTGAACACAGATAAGAATCATAAATAATTACAGAATAAAGAGGAAAAAAAAATCCAGAATACAATTAATTCAAGGATCTTAAAGGACATTTATTGTGCACAAATTTCAGAGTAATATAAAACTCTTTTTTTTTTTCTTTTTTTTTTAAAAAATGGACTGACACATGATACACTCCGACAACTGTTATTTTTTTTCTTTCTTTCTACTGGTGAGGTTTGTGGAATCAATACTAAATGGAGAGGAAATGTCTAAAGAATTCCAGTACCTGGAAGACGCACACAAATAGTCTGTGTGTAGTGTCAGAAAAAAGGAACAGACTGAACAAAACCTGCCCTGATGCAGAAAAAATCAGCATATACACATATTGTAGTAGTTCTGGCACGGAAACTCGGCTCCTTTCAGCAGCTACCAACAGAAGAAGCAGGAATTTGACTAAAATGGCAAAGAACACATCCAAAAATGAGGAGCACACCCCAAGCCATCCCTTCCCTTCCTTCCACAGCCCCAAAGCTCGGCGAGCACCTTCCTAAAGCGCACGCAGAGGCGGGTGCCTCTCCCAGCGGTGCCAAGGCAGCCCCTTCCCTTCCTTTTTCCTTCCCTTCCTTCCTTCCCCTTCCCTTCCTTCCCCTTCCCTTCCTTCCCCTTCCCTTCCTTCCCCTTCCCTTCCTTCCCCTTCCCTTCCTTCCCCTTCCCTTCCTTCCCCTTCCCTTCCCCGGGCTGCTCCCAGGGCTGGGGGGCGCTCCCTCGGTCCGGGAAGGGCTCCCTCGGTCCGGGAAGGGCTCCCGGGCCCGGGAAGGGCTCCCGGGGCCGGGAAGGGCTCCCGGGGCCGGGAAGGGCTCCCTCGGGCCGGGAAGGGCTCCCTCGGTCCGGGAAGGGCTCCCAGGCCCGGGAAGGGCTCCCGGGGCCGGGAAGGGCTCCCTCGGTCCGGGAAGGGCTCCCTCGGGCCGGGAAGGGCTCCCTCGGGCCGGGAAGGGCTCCCGGGGCCGGGAAGGGCTCCCAGGGCCGGGAAGGGCTCCCAGGGCCGGGAAGGGCTCCCTCGGTCCGGGAAGGGCTCCCTCGGCCCGGGAAGGGCTCCCTCGGGCCGGGAAGGACTCCCAAGGCCGGGAAGGGCTCCCAGGGCCGGGAAGGGCTCCCTCGGGCCGGGGGCACCGCGGCCCCGCTCACCGCGGCCGGGCAGGGAGCTCGGGGCAGCTCCGGGTCCCGCTCGCTGCTTTCGCACAATCCCACAAATAAATCAATGCCCGTTCCCGGTGGGAAGGGGTCAGGCTCCCGGGGTGCCGCTGATGCCCGTCCCCAGCTCAGGGTCTCATGGACAAGGAAAAGCGGCACAGGACGGAGGGGCAGCCCGGCCCTGAGCACCTGAGGTTTGATCCAGCCTCAAATTCCTTTCGGCTCATGTAGGGCCAGGCAGGCGGAGCTTTTAGCATCCCACAAACCCTGGTGAGGTTTCCTGCAGAGAAATAAACGGTGTTTCAGGGCAATCCTTGGTACAGAACTGCCCCGAGGAGTGGGGATGTGCACCGCGGAGTTTGGGACATCAGACACCACGGCTCGGTTACCCCATCAGAAATGGCTTTATTTTGGTAATTTCAGTACAATGTGCTTAAAGCCCAGGGAAGGTGATAATAACTGAAAATTGTATCTCATAAATGTCCTTGTACCCAAAATACTGAGCCGTAGTGTGGCAAGGTCATGCTACAACAGCCCAGAGAAAATTCTGGGCTAAAAACCATGGAAAATGGTGAATTTAAACAAAAAAAGTGTATTATTTGGAGATCCACTGGCACCATTGTTTTCTAGAATAAAAGGGCCCCAACAATTCTGAAATTTTATTACTAATTTTTTTAAGGGCTCCTCTCAGAGAATGAAAATGTTCTGAGGGTTGAGACATCGAATGCTGAATTTCAGCCAGTTATAGACACATGAAAATAGTGATTCTGAATGGAAACACAGCCACAACTTCAGCAACAAAGGCCTCAAACTACTGATTTCATCCTCCACGTAGTGACCACTTTAAGGACGTTTATTACTTGTCTCCAAATGTTGCTTTTCCCCCTTTCAAATGGAAAAGCCACTCTTTTACTTGGTTTCTACATTTAAGTGAAATGCATTTGAACACACAAAAGTCAAGTTATGCCCCCCTGCTTTGCACGACATGGCGATACAATCTGGTGTTTAATGCTCAGAAAAGTTCTCGAACACTGATCAGATGAAGGAGTTATTAGGACAAAACTCATACATCATTTAAAATGCATCAAAAATACATCCCGTATTTTTTTCTGGTTTATATACACTTTAAATCTCTCCATGTTCTGCACGTTACTGTAGAGTTTATGTACAAGTGCAAAATCTGTGAGTCATTTGTCATTTATTTACAGATTTTTCCCATGAAATATGGTTGTTCTTTCTCCCCCACCTGACCTCCAAATGAAATAAACCCAAAAATCTTTCGCTTTTGGTACTGGCCTGATGATAAACTGCCAGCAATTCTTCTTTCCCCTATCCTTTCCCACTTTTTTCCCTGTTTCCCTCTAAGCTGGGATGAAACTGCAGCAGAGATGCGGTATGAGAGTTCTCCTCTCCTCCTCAGGAGGGAGATCAGATGCAGGGTAGTGTTACATCCCAAAGGAGCCGGTTCCTTTTATTTATCTAAGTAACTCTTGTCACTCTATTTACATTTCTGGTTCTGATAAACCTCCACTTTGATCATTTTTGCTCATTTTTCCAGTATGTGACACCTCATTTTGGCCACACTCCTGGGCAGGCTTTGCAGACCAGACAGCCCAGCTGTCCAGGAGTGAGAAAACATCCCAAACTCTGTATTTATGTCTCTTTATTAATGTAAAAATCTATCACCCCTCCAGGCCTACAGTTCTGAAAGCTGTCTGTGATCAGGAAAACCCAACAATTTTAAGCACCTGCTCAGGTGCTGTCCTGAAGAGGGAAACTCAAGCACAGGGGCTTTCACCATCTGGGCTGGCAGTTCTCCTCCCAGAAACAGCAAGAACAAATCTGCAAACATGAGCACGTGCAACATGGCTGAAAACATGCAGTAACAGGGGAGGGATTTTAGTCCAGTCTTGTTTCTCCAGTTCAGATTAACCCAATCACTGAGCAAGTTAGAAAAAATTATCAGGAGATGAATCTGTCTGAGGTAATCCGTGCATCAGGTAAAATTAAATTGCCTAAATCCCTTCGTTCTAAGACAAAGCTCAACACTTTTCCACTCATAATTCCTTCTTCCCAGAGAGCACTGAAACTTCCAGTTTAGAAAGAGATGCACTTATATATATTTTTATATATAATGCATTTTTTCCCAATTTTTTCTAATCACAATATTTTTTTGCAGTCCCACTGCACTTGTTAAATGACAAATTAAATTGAAATTATCATCCACCACAGCCCTTAAACCATCAGGCTGTTCCCATCACCACTGTCTGGACACACACAGCAATTCACCTCTTTATTGCAATGCTGCCAAGCTCCAAAGAGCTTCTTCAAAACACACAGCCAGAACAAAACCCCCCAGAAATGAGATGTGTGACTGATCACCAGAAATGAGATGTGGCTGATGTGTGACTGATCACCAGAACACACACAGAAAAGGAGCAGTTATTTGGGTTTCAGTTTGGAAAGGTGCCACCTGGCCAGATCCAAGAGCACTTCCCTTCCACGTGTTACTCCTCCATTTATTAAATATTAAATATCCAAAGTCCTCAGCAGAACTCAGTGAGCTGGATCTCAGTCCCTGTGGTGCAGCCACAGTGACACCTTGGCATTGTCACCAACATCTCCTGCCAGCCCCAGCCCCAGCCCCAGCGCTGCAGCCCTGGCCCTGCGCCACATCCCCAGCTCCAGGGAGACACCGGACACAGATGGGTGGGTTCAGTCCAGCCTTGAGCCTCCAAACACAATCCCAGCTGGCCAGAGCAGTTCAGGGTTTGATGCACCCCCAAAAAACCAAACTTCTCTTTGCTGTTGGCCAGCCTCATCCTGTCACCAACCAGCCACTCCAACACCTAACAGAGCTCGAGCCCAGCAGGAAATACCAGGATCTGATCGTGTAGAGATTAAACCTGTGGCAAAACAAAGCTGCTCTGCTTGATGTTTATTTAAAGTTCTTTTTTACTTCATCCTCAAGTGATCTGGCACCCGGAGTGTCCCTGTTTACACCCTGTAAGATAATGATAACCACTGAGGAGCAATGCCTCCACGCTCAGCTCTCATCCAGAAGGATGGCAGGAGGGAAGGGGGAGAAAAGAGGCCAAAATCAGAAAAATGTGATGTGTCTGACCTGGAACACAGGCTGCTTCTATGAAAATGCTGGTGAAACAGCAAGTTTTCTTATGAGATACTGAAACTCTACATGCCTTCCAGATATTTCCACCTGGGTGAGTAGTTGGTTGGTCAGGAAAATGCGAATTTCCTCTGGCTGCACGGGACAGAGGACACAGAGTGCCCTGGGTGACTCTGGATGTGAGCATGCATACCTTTAAGGAATTTAATTGTGTTAAAAAGCAGCGTGTGTAGCAGTCTCCTCACTCCCTAGATCTGTTCACGTCTAGGCACTTGTGTGTGGTGTACTCCAAGCAGGTTAAGACTTTGTAAACACTGAGTCTTTCCAAAGCAACATCCAACTTTCCAGCTATTTCATGTGGTCTGAGCAACATCAACCTTTAAACCATCCAGCTTTTGCATTCCTGGACCATGATGACTACAAAAAGGCTGTGCCTGGAAGAGAGTTCCACTGAAATAGTGAAAGAACAATTAAATATTAAATGAAAACAAAGGATGAAGATACTTTGAAGATTAATAGTAGTGTTTAAGTGTTGAGAGCTGACACTTGTAAACACTGGATCTTTTTCCTTTTGTACAGTTTGATAAATACATGAACTACAAAGCACTTTCCATGTAGAAACCTGAGTGTCATTCATATTGGACTACTGTATTTACACCGACCAGGAATGGTGACATGGGACCTTACCACACCTGCCATAAAATTATTTTGCTTTAAACTTGAAGAAAAAAAGGAGCAATCTGAAGCCATGTGTCAGTAAAACTTAAGTGGAGCAGTTGTCAAATAAAGCCAACTAGCACGTAGATGAGAGAACAAAACTGGGTTCAAGGAAGTTGTGGTTTTTTCCGGGTGCTTCTAGTCTCTTGGGACACAACTTGGAAATCCTCCTCCTCCTCCTCCTCGGTATTACTTTTCATTTTGTTTAAAACCCTAGACAGTTTCTGATGTCCATGCATCAAATACAGGTTCCTGGCTGTGCAGGGGGCTGCTGCTTCCGATTTCGGATGGCGCCCGATTTCTCTTTGTAGGCAATTGGCATCTGCTGTGAAATGTCCACCAGTGCACTGGCCACTGCGAGACCTGGGGCAACACAACACACGGTCAGGGAACACAACAGCCACAGCATCAAACCCTCAGGAATGGCTGAGAAAATCCCTCCAGGCCACAAAATGTGTGAATTCTTTTAATAAACTAGAAAAGTGGTTTGGCCTAAGAATTAAACCCCAGCCAATATTCTGAAAGGAGCTGAAATACTGCAAGTTTAATTAGAAGCAATAGCAGGAGGAAAAGATGCAATGAGGGTGGGTATTACTGGATGTAAAACTCTAAATATTGAAGTCTGAACCCTTAATATTTTATGTGCCTTTCTCTGCACCAGTAGATGCACTACAATAAACCTGAAAGCAAATGTGCACGGAGGTTTCACTGCACTTCGTGTGGACACATCACCTCTGCAAGCTCCTCCTGGCAGAGCAGGGAGTCATGGAATGGTTTGGGCTGAAAGGTGCCCCAAAGACCACCCAGTCCCACCCCCTGCCACGGGCAGGGACACCTCCCACTGTCCCAGGCTGCTCCAAGCCTCGTCCAGTCTGGCCTGGAACCCTTCTGGAGATGGGGCAGCCACAGCTGCTCGGGGCAGGCGGTGCCAGGGCCTCCCTGCTCTGTTCACAGGCCAACCACATCTGGGACTTGGCTCAACCCAGCTCAACACAAACCATCCAATTCAAACCCTGCTGATGCTCCTTGCAGAGCCTTTGCTTCACTGGGGAACCCCAGTTAAACTCCACAGTGCCCAGGAGATGATGGCCCAGTGCCCTGACATCAGGCTTAGGTGTGAAGGGTTGAGAACAAGGAAACCTTTAACTGGTTTAACTGGTTTAACCTTTAACAAGGAAAACTTTAACTCTGTCCAGAGCTCCTAAGAGGAGGGCAGAGATGCCCTGAAAGGACTTGTAGTGACAGGACAAGGGGGAATGGCTTCAGACTGACAGTGGGCAGGGTTAGATGGGATTTTCTGCCCTGTGAGGGTGGGGAGGCCCTGGCACAAGTTGCTCTGTGACTGCCTCATCCTGGAAGTGTCCAAACCCAGGTTAGACAGGGCTTGCAGCAACCTGGTCTAGTGGAAGGTGTCCTTGTCCATGGCAGGGGTGGAACTGATGGTCTTTGAGGTCCTTTCAAACTCAAATCTTTCCATGATTCTGTGACTTGATGTTCCCCTGCAAACGGAGCTGGGGATGCAGTCAGCCAGGCCAAGTGACAAGTCACCTTCACAAGTAACTACTGCAACCGTGTCTGTACCAGATCCCCCTTTCCCCCACCCAGCTGTTAATTAAAGCATAGTCCAATATCAAACTCCATCAAAATCCATCAATTGACCTTAGTAATTAACTCAAAGTTCATGCTGAAAGCCAGCAGGGCCCAAACCAGGGAGCCTGAAATACCTCGAGCACATCCCAAGCTGAGCTGCGGCTGCAGCAGCTTCTGTGGGATCAGGAAAGGTCAGTCTGTGAGGTTGGCAAGGGAGTACAGAGTTAATCCCAAGCCATCAGAGACAACAGTAACCCTCACCTGACTGTCCTGGTGGTGGAATACCCCCAAGTCCTCGAGGCAACCTGACGAACACCGAGAGAACAGCTGCCTTGTTCCCAAAGCAGGGCTCCAGCGCGATGGGCTTTGGTACAGTCTGCAGGGAGGGAGAAAACAAATGTCAGGCACTGTGTTACACCTCCCTCCTCCCCAGCATCGCCTGCTCAGCTCGTACAGGCCCCAGGGCATGAACCACCATGAACCACACTGCTGTGCTGGGCAAATTTCCAGCACGCAGCCAGCAAAGCTAAAACCGCTGTCAGCAACAATCAAAACACGAGGCATCACAAGAAAACACATTCACTTAATAAAAATCAGGCTATTAAAAAGTCAAGCACTACACGAGGCTCGTATTTCTCCCTAAATTCAATAACAAAGGAGCAGCTTATGTAATCAACAGGATTGAGGGTTTGTTCCATCGACCCCATCAGCAGCATGTCACCGATTTCAGCACGCAGCACCACGGCGACTCCAAACTCCAAATTCTATTTCCAGAATTTAATCCATGTACCACCTGAACAGCACTCTGTGCATCAACAGAGTAAAGAACGTTTTTCCAAGAGCAAAAAGAAGTGTACAAGGCCGGGTTGGACGGGGCTTGAAGCAGCCTGGTCTAGTGGAAGGTGTCCCTGCCCATGGCAGGGGGTGGAATGAGATGGCTTTAGGGGCTTTTTCCATCTGTGATTCTAATATTAATGGGCAGTCAGCTTTCTCCCACCCCACAGGAGCAGGGGACTGGATCCCTTGCTGGCCCTCAGTGTCTGTGACCATCTCCCTCCCTCTGCACTCTTGGGAAGATTTTACCTGAATGATCAGCAGCCAGTTTCAGGATGTCATTAGAAAGGCAAAATGCAACAGCCCAGCCCAGAAACCAAAGTCTGTTCTCAGCTTGGGCTGGCCCCAATGCCACACAATTACACAGGATCACTGCTGCTGTGGGGTGCAGCAACAGTCAGATGAGGATGTCAAGTGCCCACCAATGAGTACAGGTTTATGAGGGTTTCTCCTTTTGTTCCACATCAGCTACAAAAGCTGGGAAACACTGTTGTACCCAATACACTCAGAGCTTTCTGTTTTCTTGTTTAGTACGGACAAATCTCACTCTGGTCTTAATGAAATAATTAGTGGCTTTTCCATCAGGCATCAAACCACACCACAGTACTCAAATGTTCAACAGGAACTCGATGCAATGTAAGCCATGAAAGAGCCCGATCGGGAGCCAGACATGCTGTTAAATTACTGCTGCTCAATAAAAAAGACAAAAGGAGACAACAGCAAGCAAAATGAAACTTAAAACTTTCCATATCTCACATTTACTGCAATGATTGCAGCAGGATTTGTCGGTCTGTGCAAGGCAGATAAAGACGTGCTGCACGGGCTGGGTGATGGAGGCTGCCACCTGCCTGGTTTATGACAGCAGATCCCTTCATCTCCCCAGCCCCAGGGAAGGGATCACACTCGGAGTAAAGCTTTTCCCAGAAGGAAACAAGCACACCCTGGTGCTGTATCCCACAGTGACTCAAGTGCCAGAGGTAAAGGAGAGAGCACAGAGAAGGCAACTGCAGGAATAGAGCCCACGGACTTGTGCCACATGGGTGGGCGCAAGAACCAAACACAAAGGTGATTTTCTTTTGGAGAGACTCAGGTATCTTACTTATTCTACTGCTAATAAAACAGCTCTGCTGAATTCCAGAGTCTGGAGGGTGGTACTTGGGTTAGAGAGAGCTCTTGTGCTCACCCTCAGCACTGAGCAGCAAAGACCACACAGAGAAGTGATGGAGGGAATGGAGGAGCAACTGAGTAAGAACAGATTATATTTTTTAATACTTTTTAATGTATTTGTTTTTAATGGATTAATGGCCACAGAGATGCTCCCAGGGCTGGAGCCCCTCTGCTCTGGAGGCAGGCTGGGAGAGCTGGAATGTTCCCCTGGAGAAGGGAAGGCTCCAGGGAATGCTCAACGTCCCTGGCAGGGCCTGAAGGGGCTCCAGGAGAGCTGGAGAGGGGCTGGGGACAAGGGACAGAGGGACAGGACACAGGGAATGGCTTCCCACTGGGCAAGGGGAGATTGGGCTGGGATCTGGGGCAGCAATTCCTGCCTGGGCTGGAATTCCCAGAGCAGCTGTGGCTGCCCCTGGATCCCTGGCAGTGCCCCAGGCCAGGTTGGACATTGGGGCTGGAGCAGCCTGGGACAGTGGGAGGTGTCCCTGCCATGGCAGACAATGGAAAAATGACCTTTAAGTCCCTCCCAACCCATGAGGATGCTCACTCACCACCCTCCAGCCAAACTGCAGGAACAGGAGGCTGAAAATCCATCTCAGGGTCACCAAATCCAGCCCTCCACTCACACAGGCAATAGCACATAAAGGCACAATTCTCTGCTTTAAGGCCAGTTACACTTTCAGCCTCTGTGCCATCGTCTCTGTGAGACCTTTCCAGAGGCTCTCTGGTCTGGATCTCACCACTCTGCCACCAGAAACTTTCTTTTAACCTCAATCTTTCACACTTCAATGTATTCATCTGTCTGACGTTAACCCTGTCCCTGGGCTTTCCCCTGATGTCCTTCTCAGCCTCCTTTTGGATCAGCTGAAAGAGCAAAGCTCTGAATTCCTTCTCTGAACACAGGCACTGCCTCATCCAGCTCTCCAAGAGCTCCTCTCTGCACCTCATTCTCAGCCACCAGTGACCTGAGAGGCATTTCAGGTTCTGACAGTGCCTCTGGTGTGGTATCAAAATCACGCCGAGCCTCCTGCACATCATAAAAGAGAAAGAAACAGAAGTTGTTCATTATACAGCTCTCAGTCACAGAGCTGAAGGGATTTGGAGAGGAATTTAGCTCATTTCAGCCCCAGGCAAGACCCTCTCTCCTCCTCTGCCCTTTCCAACTAATGAACCCTGAGTGTGCAGCAGAAATTCTCATTATGAGTCCCTGTGGGCACAATCTTCCTTTCCATGGAATTTTTATTTTGGTCCTCAAGGTCGCACATCTTCCTCCTCTCTGCTCTCCTGGTTCCACAGCACAGATAGCTGGGCATAGGATGAGCCTCCTTCCTTCCCTTGTCAGCCTGCTCAGAAAAGAACCAGAATCGTGGAATGTTTTGGCTTGGAAGGGACCTTGAAGTTCATCTCATACCCTGCAGTGAGCAGGGATCCCTCCCACTGTCCCAGGGACACCTCCCACTGTCCCAGGGACACCTCCCACTGTCCCAGGCTGCTCCAGCCCCAATGTCCAACCTGGCGTGGGGCACTGCCAGGGATCCAGGGGCAGCCACAGCTGCTCTGGGCACCCTGGGCCAGGGCCTGCCCACCCTGCCAGCCAGGAATTCCTTCCCAACATCCCATCCATCCCTGCCCTCTGGCAGTGGGAAGCCATTCCCTGGCTCCTGTCCCTCCAGGCCCTTGTAAAATCTCTCTCTCACTTTCCTGGTGTGCCCTTCAGGTACTGAAAGGTCAACCCAAACCCTTTTATTTCCCAGGCTGAACAACCCCAGAAAAGATGAGGGTTAGTAAAATATTGTTAAGATGTCCCCACGTGGGGACTTTATTTCTCTCAACCCTGCACAGCAAGGATGATGATGCACCCAAAATCCATCAGGCAGTTGCAAACTAATTTGGAAGGAATTAAGCACAACATCACCTTGCTGCAGCTCAGCTCCATCTTAAAACTGACAGGGAAAAAATGGCCTCTTGTCCATCAAATGCAGCTTTTCCTGAGACAAGCTGCAGTTAATAACAACAATACCTCGCCTAAAGAATCGAGTCCTGCACATTTATTTTTGACAGCCCCACTCAGGCACCTGTTTTCTGAACTGTGACTCATTGTGCATCTCTGAGCCGGGCCAAGCGACAAAGGAGGGAATGACTCAGAGTGAGGGAATGAGGAATTGATGCAGGGAGGTCAGCCGGGAGTGAAGGACACGCTGTGCCCTCTGCAAGGCACAGAACCAGTGCTGGAGCCACATTCTGCACACAGGCAGCAAAATTTAGGGAGATTTCAACCAGCAACTCCATAGTGAGCTGCACTGCGGGTCTCACCCACCGCCAGCCCTGCCCTGCCTGTGATTGATGTGACCTGGGCAGGTGACACCAGGCACAAAGGGTCTGGGAAGTCTGGCTGGCTTCATCACCTGGAGTTTTGGTGGGGGGACCTCAGAGGAGCTCAGGTCTCCTTTCTTTGCCCACTCCAGTGGTTTCTGAGTGCTCTTACCATAGAATTATAGAATTATTATTCTATAGAATTATAATATCCTCTGAGTTGAATGGGACCCACAGGGATCACCCAGTCCCACCCTGGCCCTGCACAGACCCCAAACAATCCCCCCCTGGGCACCCCTGGAGCGCTGTCCAAGCTCTCCTGGAGCTCTGGGGCCGTGCCCATTTCCTGGGGAGCCTGGGCAGTGCCAGCACCTCTGGGGATGAACCTTTCCTGATATCCCCACCCTGCCCTGGCACAGCTCCATATCCTCTTTTGCTGCAGATCCAAGCTGTTCTCCTGAAGATTTTGAGTGGACTTGGAAAGCAAGAGATCAGAAGTGAGAGATGGCTCTTAAGGGTAAACTAAAAAAGATGCATCAACTCGGCGTATTTCCAAACTTTGTAATACCTTCTATCAGATGCCTAAACCTGCCTCTGCCAGCAACTTCCATTCAGAGGTTTTGATAAACCCACTGCTGAATTACAGAAGTGATTATTTTTTACTGAAGGCTTAATGGCACAATGAAGTAGACATTATTCAAATCTATTCAAATAAGGTGCATCTCTCATCACTCAGCACAGGAGGACTGCTTGGAGAGGTGCAGAACAGCAGAGTCCCACCTTGGGAGCGGATACAGAGGGGAGAACCAAACCCTGGTGCTGCAGTGGGTGGGCAGAGACCACGGTCAATGGCCACGGACAGACAGCTGAGCTGGCTGAGTCAACAGGCCCTGCCCTGAGACACCTCTTGTCCTCAAGGAAATATGGAAAACTGCCTCCAGCACACTGGAGAGACAAATTCATGAAGCTGATCACAGAATCATGGAATG
The DNA here is from genome assembly GCA_910950805.1 of Acrocephalus scirpaceus scirpaceus. Lineage (NCBI taxonomy): Eukaryota > Metazoa > Chordata > Aves > Passeriformes > Sylviidae > Acrocephalus > Acrocephalus scirpaceus. The sequence goes on along the minus strand of OU383778.1, from coordinate 273,436 downwards.
GTTGGAGTCGGAAGAGACCTTAAAACTCATCTTAAAGCCATGGCAGGGACACCTCCCACTGTCCCAGGGACACCTCCCACTGTCCCAGGCTGCTCCAGCCCCAATGTCCAACCTGGCCTTGGGCACTGCCAGAGATCCAGGGGCAGCCACAGCTGCTGTGGGCACCCGGGGCCAGGGAATTCCTGCCCACCCTGCCAGGGAACAATTCCTGATTCCCAATCTCCCATCCAGCCCTGCCCTCTGGCAGTGGGAAGCCATTCCCTGGCTCCTGTCCCTCCAGCCCTTGGCCCCATCCAGCTCTCCTGGAGCCCCTGCAGGGACTCTGAGCATTCCCTGCAGTTTTCCCTTCTCCAGGGGAACATTCCCAGCTCTCCCAGCTGCCTCCAGAGCAGAGGGGCTCCAGCCCTGCAGCAGCTCCAGGACCTCCCCTGGACTCTCTCCAGCAGCTCCAGGTCCTTGTGCTGTTGGCCCCAGGGCTGGGGCAGCTCTGCAGCTGGGGAATCACCTCAGGGACACAGGGACAGAGTCCCCCCTCCCCTGCACTCAAAACCTGAACCCTCCCCATGCTCCTGCACAGCAGCAAAGCAACAATCAATGGAAATGAGGGGGAAAACCCCAAGAACTCCAAGAATTAGAATGGTACAAATGTCAAAGAGCAAAAATCCAGTCAAGCCCTCTTTGCCTGGCACCCGTGACCTCCCTTTCCTGGGCAGTTCATGGGGTCACTTGGTAGGGGTGACACAACCCCGCTGTTCCCAGAGGCAATGAAAGCTGCTGTCAGCTCTTTCCACAGATGATTTTATTGGCCCAAACCATCACTAAAAATCCAAGTAATTCCAGTTGTTTCTGAGTTTTGGTGTGTATTTAGCATGCATAAAGTGTAAACCATTACAGACATTAAAAGCAATAAGAGACATATTAGGTGATTTAATCAGTCCAGCCTCTCCAGCAGGATTTTCCACATGAACAGGGCATTTCCCAGGAATTTGTCTGGGCTCTTTCTGGGTGACCCAGGTGTGGAATACACCACCAGTTCCCTTGGGAGTCAATTTCACAGCCAAATACTTTCCCCAAGTAGGTTGAATTGTGTGATGCTCAACCTAAACATTTTTATTTCATCTCATTATTTCTATTTACGCTGCTCTTACTTGACAAATTCAAAAAGTTAATAATGTGTCACATAAAACTAATGGCTAGAACAATAAATATTCTGTATAATTTCACAAACAGCATCAGTTTTATATGGGTTCTGTGATACACTGCCAGCATATTGCATTTCAAGATGTATTAAAAAAAATACCACGGAGAATTTTATTTTCCTTAACAAGAAAAAATGTTTCTGTGGTTTGATCAAGTAAGTCTTACATGGTTTTCAATTTCCAGGAAAGAAATTAAAATAAAGGAAAAATCTTCCAGTGGTGGATGAGAAAAGGGACATTACCCAAACAGTTCAGTTTTATTATTTGATTCCACTTGTTCAGGTGATTTCACTCTGTAGAAAAAGGGTCAAATTCCATTTGCAAGTTTTTAAATTGTGCCATTAAAAGCTGAGTGAACATTTGCAAAACAAGTTACAAGCAATTTCCTATTAAAAATAGATTATTAAGCTTTAAAAATCATATTGTCAGGGAAATATGTGTGTCCTGCAAGATAGAGATGAATGAACTTCCAGCAATAATTCACAGTAAATGAGTTTAGATTAAAAATTTGCATTTACCTTCTCCCTGATATCTACCTTGGAATTTTAAAGGGGCTGGGGAATGAACTGACTTGCTCCCAAAACTGGGTTGCTGCATGAGAGAAACCAAACAAAAATCACATTCAAAGCCTCAGATGGATGTTAACAGCCTGAAATGGAAAATACAGATCTGAGCCCCCCATATCTGCAGCCCACCAGCTCCACGGGGCCCAGGTCTGCTCCCCCCTTACTTAACAACTGCTCTGAATTTTAACTGCTCCTGTCAGTCCAGCAGCACCAGCTGGGGCTGAAGGGGGGAATTTTGTGAGGAGAGTTTGGGTCTCCAAGGCAGTTCCCCTGAAATGACCAAATCTCAGGTCACAGTTTGAGCCTGGCCACTCAGGGATGCCAACACTCCTTCAATTCCCAGCCGTGCCCCAGGGATGGATGGATGAGGCCAGGGGTAGCAAATCTGGGAGATGTGTGTGTATGGCCAATGGGGGTATTTATTTGGATTTTGTACGGGTGATGGGACAGGACTTTTACAGTTCTTTTCAAGCACTCAGCTGGGTTTTGCACAGGAAAACGGAGAAGTGAAAACAAAACCAATGAAATGGGACAGTTGGATGAAGATTGCAAACACAACACACAAAACAACTACTTGGCATAAATGAATGCAAATAAGTCCTTGATAACGCTGCTGAGAAGCTGCTGGTGTTATTAGTACTTCAATCAGAGAGATGCTCGTTAGAGGGAAAAAATTAACTTAGGAAATCCTTCTCCTGTGGGAAGCTTCATGCTCCTTCCTCTCCTTCCAGCAAATTCCTCCTTATCAACTAAAATCACAGTCCAACCTGCGGAAATGTTTACAGTCTTCAAATCTAAAACGAGTTAAAATCACTTATCAGCCAAATATTCCCTGAATACAGGGCAGGCTTAGCAGATGTGTCTGCTGATCTCATGACAGCTCCTTTCCAAATATCTGTATTCCATATTATATTATGGGAGTACAAAAAGTTTCCCCTAATTTTTTCCCATAACTTTGCAATAAAAATCAAAACAAGATACTGGGCACTTGTTTACTGGGAATGATTCATTAGGTGAAGGTTTCGTTGGGTATTTTTCCTGGTGCTTTGGTAGGAGGGATCACAGCCAGCCTGTATGCAATTCCAGTGCAGCTGATGTGCTTTAGAGACCTCAGCTGCCCAGGGAACATTCCCTACCACGGGCATTCCTTCAAAGGGGATCCCACCTTTTCCATGCCCTAAATTCAGGCCAGCAAAAGAGGAATAAACACCAAATAAAAAGTACAAGCTGGGGTGTCCTCCTCGTGTGCTCCTTTGTCACCTCATTGCTCCAGGAGGGAATCTGAAGAGCAGAAATGGTTTTGCTAAAGACAAGGAGACAGCTACAGACAGCCTTGGAATTCCTCAGTGTTAACATATGGAAAAGCTCCTAGAGCCAGGAGATGCCAGAAAGCCCAGAAATAAACTTCAGAAATTAAAGTCCCTTTCCAAAGGCAAGTTGAGAAACGCAGAGCCTGCCTTAGCCAGGCCAGGCAGAACCACACTGGCCCTTCTGGCCTCAAAGGCTGCCTGTGATCCATCTCCAGCAAGTGCCACAGCAGATCAGGATTGTTCAGTTTATTTTCCCCCATCCCTCAATTTCATCCTCTTCCTATCTGAGGATAGGAATCACTTCCAGCCTATTTATATCATCCTTGAGAAACCCCAAGCTGCTCTGTCCCCCTCTAACACATCTTGGTCAGACAAGAAGAAAGAGATTCAAGTTGTGCCTCAGGAGGTTCAGACTGGGTATTAGGGAAAATTTCCTCATGGAAAGAGCTGTAAAGCATTGGCACAGAGAAATGGGCATCACCATCGCTGGGAATGTCCAAAAACCTTGTAGATGTGGTACCTGAAGACAGTTTGATGGTGAGCACGGTGGTGGTGCTGTGTTCATGAATGCACATGGTGATTTAAAGGCCTTTTCCAGCCTCACCAATTCAATGATTTGACACTGGTCATTTCTGCTTAGGCTTTTGTACATCACCAAAGCCTGCCCTCCTTCCAAAGCTGCCTCTTGCACACAACCCCAGTCTCAGCTGGCTGGAGCTGTCCTTGCCATGCTCACACCAACCCAGCTCCCTGTGGGGAGTGCCTGGGAGGGGTCACAAGAGCTGGACCATCAGAAATCCAATGGACCAAAAGCAGGTCAGCAACGTGTGGAGTAAAGGGGAAAGTGAGTCATCGAGAGTGACAACCAGAACAGGATAAAAGCTGTAAAAACCATCAGTTCCTCGGCCTTTAGTTCTTCCCTGAACTCCAGCTGCATGAAACATGTCAAAATTAAGATGAATTCACCCTGTAGAAGTGCTGGAGCTGGCAGATGCTTCATTTCAAATCATTCCTCACCGTGCAGCTTCCCCAGACCCTGCACCCTGTGGCACAGGACTTACTTCTCACTTCTCTGCTGCTTTACTGCTGCTTGCAACTTCATTGCAATATAAAAGCAATTCAGCAAGGGCATCACTTGGATGCAAAATACAAATAGACTGAAAAGATATTAATTAATCTGTGGTACCCCCTACCCACTCCCAAATCAGCTCATCACTTTGCTCTGCACTTCTTGAACAGATGGGATCTTCTGGCAGCCTTTAAACCACTCAAAAGCATTTCTCCCATAACAAAGCAAACTAATTACTCGAGTAAGATGCCGTTTCCATCTATTTATCTGCTGTTTTTAAGGAATCAGCTCGCTGTCTGATTCAGGATTTGTGTGAAGCCCTCAAACAGCACAATTAAAGGCACACTGGTGCAATGGTACAGAACATGCTACATGAACTTTGCAAGGATTCTGCTCACCAAAGAACTTTCCCTTTGGGAAACTAAGGATCATGGAGATAATCAACACTCAGCACTGGCTTCATGTGCTGGATCCCCGAACACAGCACAGCAAAGGCTGTTCCAGCTCTGCTCTAAAAGATCCCAAAATGATTTTTTTCCAACTTGAGAATAATTTTTTCCCAATGCAACCATTTTTTTGTTGACCCTGTAAGTGCTTTTCTCAACCTCAGCACTTGCTTGCCAGGCTGTGCATGTTTTTCCCAAGGTAACTTCTTGCCTTTAGCAACTTTAGATACGTGGAAATCAATGTCAAAATTATAAACTTCCCAAATTCTTTTGGGAAAGCTTCTAAAAATGGCTGCAGAGGATTACAAGACTTAGATTAATCCGATAACAAGCCCTAAAAAAGCCTGAGCTACAGCAATACCAGTTCTGACACTTGGATGAGTCCCAGGCACCCAAGGAAGTTAAATACTCTTAGAGAAAAAATTGCAATATTCAGCACCTCTGAACACACAGAGAGCTGCAGAGAGAAGCCAACAGATTTTGTAATAACTAAGCAAATTTAGAGGTAGATTTGCGATTCAGTGGGTATTTGTTGAGTGGAAAATAAACCAAAGCAGCTAGTTACATGTTGCCTAGCTGCAGTCTCTAATAGGAATTGCTTCCCTGCAGGTAAATCACTTTCTATTACCCCTAAGTACCCCAGGAAAAGTACTAATTGAAAACACAGTTCTAATAGTGTCCAGCTGGAGAGCATTAGCTTAGGATGGAACTGGCTTGACACTGGCTGCCAACTGGCTATGGACAATGGAATAGGAAATTAATCTTTTGCAGACAAGACATTCCATTTTCCACTTCTCCTTTGTAACCTTCAAATCAACCTGTCATTAATCAATGGCTTTGATTCCCCTGGGGAAAGAAAACCATCACTGAATTCATGATAATGCAAGTCTGGCTTTCCTGCATTAAAATGAAGGCTCAAATTTTGACACAGTGGATGGCAGAGGAACTGGAGGGCGGACACAACATCCAGCACCACAGAAACATTTCCCTCTTGCCTTGGCTGAGAGGTAAAGAACAGCCAGACCACAAAGCAACCACAAAGAAAAGCGCAGTTGTGCAATTCTGAATCACCCCAGCCCATTTCCCTGCAGCTCCCTCCTGCCAAGAGCTTTTTCCTGTTCAGGTGCAAAAGGGATGAGGAGAAAAACCCGAGCTGCTGGCTGGTGTTAAACCATAACATCCCACAGATACTCAGACTGGCTTTTCATTTCCATTTGAATTCATTTCCATGCAGGGACCAACAGGTCAGACCATCTCAGAAGCATCACTGCCCAGGCTGCTTCCATCCCACAACCTTCCCAAGCCTCCTCTCCTTTCGTGAAACACTCCAGCCTTTTATGACTACTTTTATTCCCTAGCCAAGTTCTCCAAGATGAGAAGGAACTGTAGAAACCCCCTAAAATCTCGTAACTCTCCTTGCCATGTAGAGGCACCCACACCTTGTTCTGCACCCACACCTGCCAGCAGATGATGGCAGAGGTCCCTGGGTCCCCTTCAGGTTTTCTTTTTGTGTAAAAGTCTGTGCTGGCCAAAGCCTCACATCAAAAAGACCTTTGAATTAATTCATCACCTGTTAAATATGCTTTTACTAAAAATTCAACGTGTTGTGTGTAAGAATGTGCCAGCCTGGTGTATAACAATGATTTCTTCATGCTCCTGTTTGCTAATCACAAGGTATACTGGAATATGTATTTTTAATCAGAAATAGGTTAACATTATCACAGTACACAGACATGGTTATATTCACATTTGTTTTGAGATATCACAGGTTTCTATTTGCAGCACCTACATCTATTTCCAGCCCAGTGTTCTCTGGTGTAAAGCTGAATTCTTCTCTGTTTCAAAGCATAAAAACTAACAAGGCAAAACCAACCCTTCAAACCAAACATCGTTATAACTTTAATCTGAACCAGCCCAAATTTATAAGTCAATATCTGAAGGGATAAAAGCAAATTAAAATGGTACCTGTTGCACCTCTCGGACTTACAGTTTCTTGCAGGTACATAAAAAAATGAGAGGATCTGGGATTATTGTGTTAAATATCCCTGGTTAAGCGTGGTGAGGACCATCCTGAAGCCCCAGCTCTCACCTTTATGCTTCCCCCGATGAGATCTGGTGGCTCTTCATCTGTTTCTAAGGCAACGTTGATGGAGGCGAAGGGGCGACTTGCCATCTGTTGCATCTCACGCAGTAGTTGCTAATTTAATAAACAGAAAAATATTATCATCATATTGTTCCAACACAAAGATGAAAGACAAATGTATCTAAAAGGTTTCACCCAATACAAAGGGACATCAATGAATATGGAAAAAGAGCCTCCAGGGGTTTTACTGGCCTTAAGAACAGAGATAACAGTAAATATTCACATTACTGCAATTTAACAAGTTATTGGAAGTAAAGCTGAATGCACAATGTGAGCCTGACACATCTGGGAGGGAAAACCATTTGAGTGAGTCTCCATAAAGCAGTTATTTACTTTTTAAGCTGTTGTTTGTCATCACCTGTCTGATTCCCACTCCACAGGATTTGTGGGAAGCATTTCAAAATTAAACTAGGAGCAGTGTGTAACTACGGTAAGAATGAAGTTGCTGTTTTTTATAACAGCACCAGCAAAATGCTGTCAGCCTCCTATTGAATAATCCCTTTTTTTATTGTTTCCTTGCTGAATACACAAAATGGCAAACATGTCCTTATTGCCAAATGTTTTATTAAAATAAAAAACCTTTTCCTGGGCAAATCCCCACAAGCCCTCATGACACAAGACATCTCTTTATTGTGCTCTTAAGCACTTGTAAGCATTACAATGCAGCTTCCCCTTTTTTAACACACAGAAAATAGACACTTTCCACACAGCTGGGCTGGAAACAGCATTTTGGTTTTAGCTGAGCTGTGGACACACTTCTTTTTGGCTTGGTGACTAATCCCTGATAGTGACAGCACAGCCTGTAAGGGGAGGCAGAAACCAGAATTCCCTGCAGCAGGGGTCCACTGGGACTCGGTGTCTATTTAATAAAGAAAGAGGCAAACACTTTGTGCAGCATGAGAAAACCCAGTGCTCTTAACCCTGAATGCAGGAACTGCCCAAAGCTCTTGCACAGCTTTACCATCACTACTTATTACAGTAATACCAGTTATCCTCTATTTTTAAGCTGCACTGAGGCACCAGCAAATGCTCTCTACAATTTCCACCATTGCCACCTGCATTTTCCCATTAATTCTGGGCAACCTGACACTCCAAGCCCAAACTGATCATCCACAGCACTCAAAGAGCATTATAGGAAACCCCACAAAATGCTTTGTGCCCCAAATATCCCCCATGCAGCACAGCAGGAGGTGAAAGGAAGGTGCTAACCCATCAACATTGTTTGGGCAGAACTCATTCAGAGAATCACTGAATCCCAAAATGGTTTGGATTGGAAGGGACCTTAGGGATCATCCAGTTCCAGCCCCTCCCTGGGCTCAGGCCCTGCCCGTGGCTCTGGGGCCATCGCTGGGCCTGGAGCAGAGCCTGGGCCTGGTGTGCCCTCCCTGCACACAGGGACAGACAGAGGGACAGCAGGGACAGACAGGGATGGACAGGGATGGACTGGGACAGACAGGGATGGACTGGGACAGACAGGGATGGACAGGGATGGACTGGGACAGACAGGGAGGGACAGGGACAGACAGGGATGGACAGAGACAGACAGGGATGGACAGGGACAGACAGGGATGGACAGGGATGGACAGGGATGGACGGGGATGGACAGGGACAGACAGGGATGGACAGGGACACACAGGGACAGACAGGGATGGACAGGGACAGACAGGGACACCCAGGGACACCCAGGGATGTCCAGCGACACACAGGGACACACAGGGACAGACAGGGACAAACAGGGACACACAGGGACACCCAGGGCTGAGGGCCCCTCTCAGCTGGGGCTCCTCTCCAGGCTGAGCAGCCCCAGCTCCCTCAGCCTTTCCTGGGCACGGAGATGCTCCAGCCCTTCCTCAGCTCCGCGGCCTCTGCTGGCCCTGCTCCAGGACATCCATGTCCTCCCTCCTGCCCTGAGCATCCAGAGCTGGACATGGAGCTGGACATGGCACTCCAGAGGCACCTCCAGGGCTGGGCAGAGGGGCAGGATCCCTCCCTGACCTGCTGTCCCCAGGATCCCTCCCTGACCTGCTGTCCCCAGGATCCCATTGTCCCTGACCTGCTGTCCCCAGGATCCCTCCCTGACCTGCTGTCCCCAGGATCCCATTGTCCCTGACCTGCTGTCCCCAGGACCCTCCCTGACCTGCTGTCCCCAGGATCCCATTGTCCCTGACCTGCTGTCCCCAGGATCCCATTGTCCCTGACCTGCTGTCCCCAGGCTCCTCCTGTCCCTCAGGGCCCTGCTGCCCCAGGCACAGCTCCCTGTGCACCAGGGCCTGGTGCTTGCTCCTCCCCAGGTGCAGGACTCCTGCACTTCCCCCTGCAATGTCTGCAGGTTCCCTCTGCCCATCTCTGCCCTGTCCAGGCCCATCTGAAGGGCAGCACAGATCCCTCGGGGCTGCTCCTCCCTCTGTGTCCCTGGGAGCTGCTGAGGAGGCACCGACCCTCACCTGAATCACCATGAGCCAAACAACACCGGGGCAGGACAGAACCTGGGGACACCACAGAGACAGGCCTCCACCCAGTCCCACTAATTACCAACCTCTGGGAACCTTTTATGGCCTTTGCTTTGCCAAATCACCAACAGTTCTGAGACTTTTTCAGTGCAGAAAACTGGAGGACTGTCTCTGGAACTTGGGGGTGCAGGCAAGGTCAGTGATGAGGTCAGTGCAGATAAACTTGGGGGGTGTATGAGCTTTTATGGCTCTCAGTCTAGCTAAAAGAAGGGTAAAATTTTACTGCCATAAAAGGCATGTGATAAAAGTTTTCCTTAATTTTTGAAAGAAAAAAAGAAAAGGGGAAAAAAAAGGCATTTTGAGCAGATTGTAGATACTGTCACGAAGCAAAAGCCCAACAAATCCACACAAATGGAGTGTTCGTAAGCAAACTTGTGTGTAACTCACACTTGGGTAAAAGGACACAAGGAGTGCTCGGGTATTTAAAGCACACCAGCAGATTGCAGACGAAAGCAAGTGTGAAACAGATTGCTGGGTTGTTGTTCCTGTAATTGTCCCCTTCAGCTATCGCAAAGTGCTTTGTTTAATGGCTATAAAATCAATGAACAAGCTGTCCTGATGAAGATGTCCAAGAGACTGACGAACTAAAAGCTATTAGTTCTTCAAAGGAAGTAAAGAAAATGTGCAATTTGGCAACATGACTCCTACTGAAGTCACAAGTAGCTCTGAGAATATGGAATCACAGAAAGGTTTGGAATGGAAGGGATCCCAAAGATTATCCAGTTCCACCCCTGCCACAGACAGAGACACCTTCCACTAGACCAGGGTGCTCCAAGCCCCATCCAGACTGGCCCTGAACGAGTTCAGGGATCCAGGGGCAGCCACAGCTGCTCTGGGCACCCTGGGCCAGGGAATTCCTGCCCACCCTGCCAGGGAACAATTTCTGATTCCCAAAATCCCATCCATCCCTGCCCTCTGGCAGTGGGAAGCCATTCCCTGGCTCCTGTCCCTCCAGCCCTTGGCCCCAGCCCCTCTCCAGCTCTCCTGGAGCCCCTGCAGGGACTCTGAGCATTCCCTGCAGTTTTCCCCTCTCCAGGGGAACATTCCCAGCTCTCCCAGCTGCCTCCAGAGCAGAGGGGCTCCAGCCCTGCAGCAGCTCCGGGGCCTCCTCTGGACTCTCTCCAGCAGCTCCAGGTCCTTGTGCTGTTGGCCCCAGGGCTGGGGCAGCTCTGCAGCTGGGGAATCACCTGAGCATAAAAATTCCCAAACCAGGTAAAATCAGAGGTCCAGGATGCAACCAAAGCAGCAAATGCCTGAGGGATCATCCTTTTCCTAACACCAGCTTCTGGTGTAGCACAAGAACACAAAGTTCCCCTTAAAAATGAAGAACTAATTTAAGAAATAATTGTTCTGTAGCTTGAATGTCACTCTCTCCCCAAAGGCCTGCACCATGCCTATTTAACCCAGACATATATCTGTCCTTCAGTATATGTTTGATGTGTCAAAATTCTAATTAAAAGACTTTATGATGCTGTAAGGGAGAAATTGTGACTTTTCCCCAGTCAGGAGGCTGAGCTTGGCTTTACAAGTCAGCAGCTGTTAACATCCAGATACTCCAGAACCTGCCTTTCCCTCATGCTAACGATGGGCTTTCTGAGATTTCAAATAACCAACCTCAATACCCTTTCAAGCCAACTCTGGTTTGTCAGATGGCACCATTAATAGGACAACCTGGGAATATTTGACATCACTTAGGCCTGAAGAGGTTTTTAAAGGCAGCGTGTCTGACAGCCTTACAAAGAAATCACATCAAAAAGCCTGGAATACACCTTTGGCCTTTAATATTTAAATAGCTGCGAACTGTGAGAATGTGGACGACTTTCATTTGCATTGAGTTTGATTTTTTCTCTGTATCGCAGAATTATGGAATGGTTTGGGTTGGAAGGCACTTTAAACACCACCTTTGTCCCACCTCCTGCTATGTTCCACCTTCCACTAGACCAGGTTGCTCCAGGCCCAGTCCAGCCTGGCCTGGAACCCTTCAAATACAGCGATTCCTACCAGGAATATTTTTAATTCACACACTTTGAGTAATGGACAATGTAAAATGAAGAGTGTGTTACTGACGGGAGAAAAACCTGCTGAGGAGGTGAGGGAAGGCCTGGCAGGCAGCAGTGCAGGCTCTCACACAGAAGACAAACAGCTATCCAGGTTACCAGGTTAATTGACTAATATAACCTACGCCGTGTTTCCTGACAGGAAAAGCCTGGACATTTTATTCCCACCATAAAGCAGCCACAAGGTTCCACAGAACCATCCTGCTTACATCCATCTCTGCAACTGCCCCCTGCAGAGACTTTCATGAGCACAGGGCTGCAGCAGCTTTGGGGATGGGGCTCTGATATTTTCAGCCATGAAATAACGGTGATTTTCCCAGAAGAAAGTCACATATTCTGGATTTTATTTGCTCTTTATGAAGAATGGCCATAAAAATCAGCTTATCAAAACAGCGATCTAGAAGTCCTAAGGAACTCCAGTGTCTACATGAGCAATTTGTCTCAGGGTTTTTTTTGCTTGTTTTTGAAGAAGGAAAACACACCAGGAAGGAGAACAGTGGGACTCAAGGAGCAGCTGTGGCTGCCCCTGGATCCCTGGCAGTGCCCAAGGCCAGGCTGGACAGAGCTTGGGGCAGCCTGGAATACTGGAGGGTGCCCTGCCCACAGCAGGTGGGGGAGTGAAATCAGCTTTAAGATCTCTTAAAGTCAAACCATTCTGTGATTCTAAACCCATGGCTGTGTTAAGTGAGAGTGGGCATGAAGGAGCTTTCATTTTAATGGAAAAAGCAAGCAGCATCCCACAGGAAGGGGAGGAAATTTCAGCAGGCAGGAGGTGTTCAGGCCAGCCTGACTGTGTCTGCTGGTGTGTCTGCTACCATTACACCAGCCCACAGTAAAGGAGGTGAACTTCAGCAAGGGGAGCCAAAAAAGAGCAATGGTCTGACCAAAAGTGGGTTTTGCCCCAGGAAATTTGTAGCTCCGATTTTTCAAGGTATTTCTGAAATTCAGGCATTTCTGGACCCGCTCTTTTTAGAAGTACAGCTACTCTGAGCATTCTGAGGACATACATTGGTTTGAGAAGAACATTTGTTGAAGACATTCCAGGAGAGCAAGCTACACATTCCTTTATTGTGATAGAATCACAGAATCACTGAGGCTGGAAAACCCTCTAAGACCATTGAGCCCAGCCATTAATCCAACACACCAAAGTTACCATTAACCCACGTCCAAGTGTGCAGTGTCCCATCTGCACAGCTTTTAAATCCCTCCAGGAACGGGGACTCCACCACTGCCCTGGCAGCTGTGCCAGGACCAGAAAGCCCTTTCTGTGAAAATCTTTTCCTTATGATATGGGTTCACCCCAAACCTCTCATGGCACAGCTTGAGGCCATTTCCTCTCACCCCGATGGGACAAGGACTAACAGAAGTCATCCTTGAATATTCACATGAAACCTTCAAGGCTGCAATGAATTTTAGGTGGTGCCTCAAGGTACAGTAATGACCAAGCCCCTGCTGAACTGGGTCTCTGATCCTGGAGTTCTGTACCACCATGGAAAACATCAAGATCCACTCTGTCCTGAACTAGCAAATCATGCACTGTGCTGTCCATGCTGTCCACAGCCAATTTAAAACCCAGCAGACTCTAAATTCAGCTGAGTGTTCTGAGCCCTGTCAGTACTGCACACACAGACTGGCCCGTGTGCCTAAACCCAGAGTCCCAGCTCCTGTGTCACAGCAAGGGGAGGAAGAGGAGGGAGATGGAGATTATTAGATTTACAAAGGAACACCTATGAGTAAAAGCTGAGTTAGTTGGGGTTGTTCAGACTGGTACTTTGAGCTCATTCCTGCAAATCCTTTTGCTTCAAGGGCTCCATTTGAATTCAGCAGGCAGCATGTCCCATTTCTGCACAAATACCTGTTCCTGTATGCACATAAACTATCAACACCCCATTTTCAGGCATGATTAACTCAGCTGGGAGGACACGTCCCAGAACTCACCTGTAATGACATCTCCCAAAGCTGCAGCTTGCAGGCTGCTGACAATCCGTGTGGAAAGGGGGCACCACCCTCACGGGGCTCCCAGGGACCTGTGGAGAACGTTCCAGCCCTGGTGGCAGAGGCAGATGATGGATCTGCATGTCTGGAGGGCCAGCTCCAACAGGCACTGGAATCATGGACTGGTTTAGGTTGGAAGAGACCATAAAGATCATCTATTGCACCCCCTGCCATGGCAGGGACACCTCCCACTGTCCCAGGCTGCTCCAAGGTCTGTCCAACCTGGCCTGGGGCACTGCCAGGGATCCAGGGGCAGCCACAGCAAATCTGGGAATTCCAGCCCAGGCAGGAATTCCTGCCCAAGATCCCAGCCCAATCTCCCCTTGCCCAGTGGAAGCCATTCCCTGGCTCCTGTCCCTCTATCCTTGTCCCCAGCCCCTCTCCAGCTCTCCTGGAGCCCCTTCAGGCCCTGTCAGGGGCTCACAGCTCTCCCTGGAGCCTTCCCTTCTCCAGGGGAACATTCCCAGCTCTCCCAGCTGCCTCCATAGGAGAATCACTGTACATTACTTGGAAGTAACATTTAGATCCTGCTGTAGGAATATTTGCTTTATGTCATCATAACTTGGCGACCTTGGGTGGAAGGGAGTTACCTTCCAAAATAAAAATTGGCATCAGCAAAAAATAAACACACAAGCCATAAATATTCCATGATGATGAGCCACAAATGTCTCAGAACTAAGTGATTTAAAGTATTTAACTACAATTACACTAGCTACCACATAAGTCAACAAACAAACAATTTTCTCTGATGCTTTCATCATCACTGAAAATGAAGTTTTTAAGCCCCTAGAGCAGTGCACATATTAATGTTGGCTAATTAGTTTTGTAACTGACTTTGCAGGCTATGTTGAAAGAGAGAGGAGGAGAGAATTAATGTTCAAATCCTTCTCAACAGGCATTTCCACACTTCAAAACTATAACAAACCAGAAAGCAAAGCTGCTGGGAAGTTGCCTCATGCTGAAATGACAGAAGATATTTAATTCAGGGCTGATTAAGATAAGCAAGTTATTCATCATAATCATGCCCAGTAGGAGGGCACAGAAATCCTGACCTTTAATAGGAAGAATGAGATCATTTCTTTTTAAAAGACCAGAAGGATCCAGTCCATGCAGACTAAAATATACACCCATACCTGATAATTACAATAGCACAGTGAAGCTTTGACTGAGTGGAGCTCTTCTGGAATAATTACACAATCTCTCCCTGATTTTTCCAAATAACTAAATTAGATACCTGTACAGCTGATGCCTGCCATCAGAAAGAGACCTTGGAGTGTGAAAAGAGAACAGCTTCAATTCATCAGTCACGGGCTTCTCTAAAATAAGGCTGAACTCTCCCAGAGCTGGGCTTGACAGAATCAGAATCATGGAGTGGTTTGGGTTGGAGGGGACCTAAAAGCCCACCCAGTTCTACCTCCTGCCACACAGAAGGTTTGATCCAGTGGGTTGGTATCCCCAGCATGATACTCAAGCTTCATCTTTGCTCAGGTTCCCACCGGTTCCTTTTTGGGATCTAAACCCAACTTCATGCTCTACCAGCTCCACTGAGGAGTCTGTGACAAGACCTCAGTGCTCTGCCAAGGTCACATCTGTGGCTGCCAACCCCTCCTGACGGTGTCTGACACGGGGACATCAGGGATCCAGCTGGAATTGGCCATCTGCAAGATCCCTCAGATGGGCTGCACTGGGCACAGCAGTGCCCAGACCAACTTCCCCCCTAAGCAGGGATCTCTTGCAGCACTAATAGTTTTGGATGTTTCTCCTCTTCAGGGCATCTCTTATTTCTGCCACAATTTCCTTCAGCTGGTGACCAAAGCCACATGGATCACTGCAGAGCACACAGTGTTTGTGTTTCGGAAAAAGCCTCCTGGCACTGTGAGCTGGTTCCCATTCATGGATTTTAAACTGAGGGAGAGTGGAAAGTTAGGATGATTTGATCTGACCTCCTGCCCAGTACGAGTCACTGAATTGCACCGTGTGACTGACCTAGAAAAGGTCCTTCCAAAACCACTGATTCTGAGAGCCACGTTTCTAAAAATATCAATTATTGGCATTGCCACTCTCACCAGTAAAAACAGGAGAAAAACAGAACAGTTTTAACTTTTTTACCCCCAGCTGCACACACTGGGTGTTACAGACTGGTTTGGTTTGGAAAGGGCCTGAAGTTCATCTAGCTCCAATCCCCTGCCACGGGCAGGGACACACTGTTTGAACTTTTGGCTGATCCTTTAGAAGATCCTCATCCCATCCTGAATCTTCTGTTCCTTTCTCCAGCCACTGATTAACATCACCAAACCTCAATATGGTGTAACATATTGGAGAAAATGAGGACTTTGTGATGCTTTGAACTCCTGCTTATCTTCCAGACAACAAATCAATCTTGCAGTGTTGTTTTCCACCATCTGCAACACCCAAAACACTGCTGGGAGTAGTGTGGATACAGTGCTCCAATACCTGGTTGCACCTGGAAGTAACACAGCTCTTATTTTACTGCTCATCAATGCAGGAAATGGAATTTACATACAGCTTTTAAAACACCACGGCCACCATCACTTCAGTCTATTGTCCTGGTAATTGCTATTGTGGAAAGCAAACCCACCTTCCTGCATAAAGAAAAGATCCTCAGGTTTATGTTTCCCACTGCAATGAGAGGAATGTGTGCTCACCACATGACCCGACCTCAGTCACCTCCTGGCTGTGATTTCTCACCCCTCCAATTCTTGTTTTCCCTACAAACCACCCCAAACCCAAACTTAGTATTTTCCTTTTGCTGATAGACACCAACCAGCGCTGTCAGTGCTCTGGAACAAGAAGGGCTGTGTGGGAAATGACTGCTGGGAGCTTGGGGAACACACCAGAAACCCTCCAAAGCACCTGGGACTGCTCAGATCTAGAGATGTTTGTTGCCAGACCTTTTTGTATTTCTGCATAAGTTTGATACCAAATCCTTTGAAGCAGAGCCTGGTCCAAAACACCATTGAAAACTCTAAACAATGACAAAGATCCTGAATTACAGTTAGCTGAAAATATTCCAAATTTAAAGCTTTCTCTTTGACCAAGGATGCCCTTAATCACAGCCTAAGAGAGAAGATCTAAGAGATAAATGAAATACTGACAGGTGAGAGCAGGAAGGGGAAGAAAAGGAAGGCAGGTAACACACAGCACAGATCCCTTGGAACACCTTTGCTGGAAAACCCACAAGAATCTGCTTGCCTGTGTGGTATTTGGTGTGCATGGACGTTACAGCACAGGATGCCAGTGGAAATAGAAGCACTATTAAGTTCTGAATTCACTTAGAAAAAGGTTTCAGCAACAAGGTCAAGAAGGAGAAGGATAATTCCTGCAGTAAATCAATACACAAACCCCATCCTGAATATCTGGGTGAATTGCAGAGTAAAAATACTCACTCTTAGATAGTCTTGGCAAGAAAGGAGGCAAAACACAGATCACTTGATTAAGGGTGAAATTGAGCTCCAGACACCCAAATTTGTTCTCTCTGTAGGTCCTTGCTGTTGATACTCCCACCTCATTCTGAAGAGGCACAGGGAGTGATCCCCTGACCCTCCCCACCCTGGGCCAGCCACACTCCCTTTGCTGGGAGGGAGCCACTCCTTGCTCCCAGTGAAGGAAACAAAGACTGAGGGTGAAGAGAAGGGGATTTGGATGCAAGAACAGAACAACAGGACAGGAAATTCCTGACAGCAAATGAGCATATTAAAATTCTAACATCCCGCTCATACTTTGTGCATTATTCTCTGTTACCACCTTGATTCCTTTAACATGTCATTTTCTACAGACAAGACAGAAATGTTTCCTATCCTTATTTCCTAATGTCATTCACCTCATTCTAAGCCTCCTATAAAAGCTGCATTTTTATTTATATTTTCCCTTTTAATACCTCTGAAGATACTCAAACATAGGGCTCAATGGCAAGGGAATAAACACAATTTACAATTCTATCTCCTGAATGCCTGATATGACACAAATCATTCCTATTTTTACTGCAGGTCAAGTTTTACACTCTGCAAGGCCTGAACTTCAGCTCAGTGTTCCAAACCCATTTTCCTACAAGTCCACATTGGCTGCTCCATGTCTGCAGGCCCCACACCCTTCAGGCAATGAGAAGCACTGACACAGACACGTGCAAACATCTCTGGGCAGGGATGTTTAGCTGAAGTACAGGAAAGGAAAGAAGGCAGGAGAATCTGGTGTGTTTTACAAGATCCTGATGGAGACTTTGGATGTGTAGCACGCTGCCTTCTCCACAAGGAGCAAAGCAAACTTGGTTTCAGCCCAGTGATGCTGCTGTGTTCCATTACCCAGCCACACCCAGCACAGCTGTCTGCCTTCTCCCACCACATTTCCCAAGCAATTCCACACCTTCCACTGTCCCAGGGTGCTCCAAACCTCATCCAGGCTGGCCTTGGACACTTCCAGGGATGGGGCATTGATCATTATTCTGAAGTACTAAAGAGACCTTTGCTTGGGTTGACTGAAAATCAGTACAAGAAACTCCACCTCCAAGCTACAAAAATCATCTTAGATAACAAATCCTTGGGTGGACTTTCGTTCCTGGATAAAGTCTGTATTAATATATGTAATTATGGCACGACAAAGATTTTAAACTGTTTCCTCAAGATCTACAAGTATTTCTAACAGAAGATGAATGGAACAGCAGAGATCCATGAATTACAAGATAGAGTCACTAGATAAAAAGAGAGAGCAAGATAAATAACAGCACAAGGCAGGAATGTGCCTGGAAATCACCACCCTGATGAACTGCCTGTCAAACAGGCACACATGTAGATTGAATTTAGACTGAAACATGCCAATATCTTGCCAGTACTCCAGTTCTTTTTTTTTTTCCTTAAAACATGCATCAGACTGTAACTTAATTTGTAGAGACATTTCTCACTTAGGCCACCACTCAAATACTTTAACTGAGCTCCAAAGCACAGTATTTACTTCTCAGTCTGTGTTCCTCATACACTCCCAGATAACATTTAACCCCAGCAGCCACAGGGGATGTGATGCTGACTCCAGCTTAGTTTCTTGCCGAGAAAGCGAGCAGGAAAAAAACAGCTGCCCTAGTAAAAATTTATCTACCTTCAGAGAATACAGAAAACCTCAAAGACTTCCATTATTTCCAAGATGAAGGGTTATCTGTTTGAAAAGCAATGATTATATTCTGCAGTGAGTTCACCAGTAAGAGCAGAAACATCTGAAGCAGAAAGAGGAGGAAGAGGAGAAGAGTTATCAGACATCATCCTGCTCTATTACCAGAGAGGAGCTCCTCACATGGAATAAATTCATGTTATTCACACCACTGCACTGCCAAGTACAACCAGCTACAGATTCCTGAAGATATGCAGGAAACAGGGACTGGCAAAGAATTCCAGCACTGTAAAGATTAATCCCCCAAATCCTCTTGATCAGCTCCTCTGTGGGAACAAACCCCTCCTGAACAGAACAGTGACACAGCTGGGTGTCTGCACTGCCAAGAGCTTCATCCCAGCAGGGCAGCTGGGAGGAAAACCTGGAGGAATGGGCAGATCCCACCCAAAGTCCCAATGCAGGGAAGGAAGCCCCCTCATTCCTTGGGGAATCTGGCTCAGGGGTGACATACAGATCATTTTATACAGAAAGTGCACATGGACTCGCTCGAATCACGTCTGGCTGCTCTCATTTTGCACAGAAATAAACAGATTAACAAAGACAAAGCTCCTAAAAATAACTCCAGGTGCAGCCCAGCCCAAGCTGACACCTGCACATTCCGTGCTTTTGGCACACCAAGAAATCCTGGTGAACGTGTGGTCGGTCGCCTGTGGCACACAGGACTTCTCTACAAACACAACTCGTGTATGGGGCATTTGTGCTGAAAATGGGGACTGAGGACACATTCCTTGTGCCACCACAATTGGCCACCTAACCCTGGTCACCCTGAGTGCCTTGGGTGGAAAGGAAGTCAGGTTCCATTGAGAGGCAAGACAAGGAGGCAGTGAACAAAAATAAATCAGGGATGAACAAGGAGGAACCACATTTTGGGGGTATAAAGCACAAAGTTATTTACATGATGCAAACACAAAAAGTTGTGAAGCTCATCTGGACCATGGCTCGGTGAAGAGGAGAAACTTTGGC
Organism: Acrocephalus scirpaceus scirpaceus; assembly: GCA_910950805.1. Taxonomy (NCBI): domain Eukaryota; kingdom Metazoa; phylum Chordata; class Aves; order Passeriformes; family Sylviidae; genus Acrocephalus; species Acrocephalus scirpaceus. The sequence goes on along the minus strand of OU383778.1, from coordinate 254,003 downwards.
TCTAAAATTCACATTTTTAATAGTAAACTACAGGTTTCCACATCCTGGGTGGCTTCCCCACCTTTGTCTTATGCTCCCAATGTTCCAGGGAGGAAAAAACCAACCACCCAAAATATGTGGGTAAGATTTAATTTGAAAATGGGGATTTGACTTCTTTTTTTAACATAATACACAAAAGTTAATGTTTCTATTTTCTGTTTAGAAACAGATATAAAGAACCTCCTAATTTCTGTGGTTCTGTACTTATGCTGTCTAGAAATAGAAGCTCTGGGAATTCAGGATATTCACCCCTGTTTTTTTGGTGCTTCACAGAAACTGCAGCATCAGGATACTAAAATAACATAATTTGTCACTGGAACTGTAATCAAAAGTAAGCTGAAGGCCTAAACAGCAGCATTAACTGAATTAACTTAGCCTTCAATTTAAGGTTAATGTGATGCACATGTGAATAAATACACATCTAGAGAGAACAACTATTAAAAAGTCATTTAAGGAACAACATTTTATCCCTCTCACCTCTCTCCGTCGTGATGCCCAGCAACTCTGTTTAATCTTCCAAACCACAGCTGCCACCAGGAGCAATGACAGGAAACAGCTGGAAAGGAAAGGGAAAAAAACCAGAAAACAGGATTTTATTGCCCTTGTTCATAACATTCTGGCAGCTGAAAAACTCTAGGAAATGCAAAGTTAAGTGAAAAGATTGTACAATAATTAGAGATACATTGAAGAAAGATAATCCAGCAGAGTTCAGTGCTGGAATGTGAGGAATGACACACTCATTTTCAGGGAAAAATGTTGTTCTAAAGTTCCCTATATTACTACCTTAAATGACAGCAAGGCTGAAAGATTTAATCAGATTCAAAAAGCCAAAACTTTTACACTATTGCCTATCACTGGTGATATTTTAAGTGAGAGGATAACCCCATAAAGAAAAGCCTTGAAAGAAGCAGAGAAAATTGATTATTATTTCCTTTCCAAATTACAAAAATAAGATACAGTGGAGAGCAGGCAGGCTGTTGCAGAACTACAGGCATTTCTTGATTTCTCCAAATCTTTATTGGTTTTTCTTCAGTCAAAAGAGAGGGGAAAAAGAATGAATGGATATATCAATTTCTAGGGAAAATGCAAGGAAGCAGATATAACAAAAAAACAGTAGTAGTAATAATAATAATAATAACTGACTGTATTGACAGTTATGATCTTTTCACACTGAACTCCAAATGAGCAACTTCAAAGCACACAAGCAAAGATTAAACTCTGAGCCCCAGTGGAAGCCTCTGTCCTCAAGGACTGAAGGGTCACAGAAAACATCTCCCAACCTCTTCCCACGTTCCAGCGTGTATTGAAAGACAGGTAAAGAAAAGTTTCCATCGAAAGGAAGATTAATCAGAACAGATGACTTAATCAGAACAGATGATTTATTTGCTCAGGTGCAGCAGCCACAGTAACCACGGAGCTCTGGAGGCTCCAACAGGGCTTATTCTTGAGGAGAGAATTTGCAGAGGACCACAGAGATGTTCTCACACTGCCCCCTGCCAGGAGGGGACAGCCGGGGGGATTTGGGATCTCCAGGGACAGGAGGAGAGGGACCGGCCTCAGGCTGGGCCAGGGGAGCCTCAGGGTGGATAGTGGGGAGATTCCTTCATGGAAAGGGTGGTCAGGACTTGGAAGTGCCCGGAGCAGGGCTGGAGTCCCCATCCCTGGGGATGTGACACTTGGGGACACGGGGCAGTGGTGGCAGTGCTCAGGAGTGCCTGAACTCGCTGATCTCAGAGGGCTTTTCCAACCTAAACCATTCTGTGATGCTACAACTCGGAATTGCCTGTAATTAAACACCAGGAGAGACAGCAGGAACCATTCCCTGAGAAATGCAGAAGGTGAGGAGACTGTTCTTACTGCCAAATCACCATCTACAGACTGATGTGAAATTCCCATGGATCAGACACCCAAAGCAGCCAGGCAGGGACGGGATGACATTTTCCAGGCTTAGATATGCACAGAAATGTGCTTTACTATCACATAGCACACAATACTGAAAACTTCACACCTGTGTGACTTGCATGGCCCTGGCACAGGGTGCCCAGGTCAGCTGTGGCTTCCACATCCCTGGCAGTGCCCCAGGCCAGGCTGGATGGGCTTGGAGCACCCTGGGGTAGTGGGAGGTGTCCCTGCCCATGAACTGGATGGGCTCTAAGGTCCCTTCCAACTCAAGCCAAATTTTCTGATTTCAGCTGCAGTTTATGTGCAGCATGAGCTGCTGCCAAGGCTGATCCGTGTTTACCTCCTCAGTACACTTCACTGGGGAAACAAAATGGAAGTCTAAAGGGCAGAGGAAAAACGCCAGCAATGGCAAAGATGCCATTAATCTCAAGCACCTCTGTAAATTGCCCATTCCCGAGGAGTTTCTCCAGGAGTTCCTCAGGAGGTCAGGGATACAGATGAACTTGCACTGTGCCACCCACAGCCAGCAGAGTCAGCGAGGTCTCCACTTGTACACAACACCACACTCCAGTCACGTGTATCCCTCAGCCAGCTCCAGAAACACACAGCAAGTGGAGGATACATATCAAAACAGGCACAGCTGCTATAAGGGTGGCCCCTTTACAGGGAAAGTGTGACCTCAGCAATTTGAAACTGTTGGACCTCTTATTTTGGGTTGATTTCATGGAATCACAGAATCATTTATGTTGGAAAAGACCTCCAAGATCATCGAGTCCAACCACCAACCCAGCACTGCCAGGGCCACCACCAAACCATGGCCCCAGGTGCCAGTTTTCAGTGGCACTGGAAATGCCTCCCTACGTGTTATTTACTCCCTTGGAGAAGAAAGCTGGAGTGGAGAACGAACAGGATCACCTTCGTCACAAAAACCCTTTCCAAAATGCAACACTGCAGAACTCTGCATGCTCCAGAGTCTTTCATTGGTTTCTCTTTCCTGCCCATTTCTGGCACCACAGCCAAGACTTTCTTGAGGAAACACAGAGAGGAATTAACAATTAAAGACTAATAAAAACTCCTCCTAAAACGCTGGCTACAGTACCCTTGTATTTCAAAGGAACAGCACCATACATCTTGGTATTGTCACAAGGAGGCAGCAAATACCCACAAAAGCCATAAAATCACTAAGGAAATACATCTTCTGCCTTGAACTAACATCCCTTGGAAGCACTCCGGGAGAAATAAAAGGCACAGCCTGCTGCAGTCCATCACCTGCTGTTAGGGCCCCAGGGGCAAAGTCAGGATCTATTGTTGCGTTTACTCAGCCTGAACCATCCTGAAATAAGTTAAAAGACCTGATGTGAGCATCAGTACCTTTAAAGAAGAGTTTTCCCAAGTTTCTCTGGGAAAGCAACTTTGTAGATATGGAAGCAGCAGAGAGAAGCAGCTGCATGCAGGGAGATGTGTTGGGAAATGAGTTGGGAAATGATCTGGAGTGAGAGCTGATGGCTGGCAGAGCCCTGTGTGGAGCTGTGTCCTCCTGCTCTCCCAACAGCCTCAGACATCTCTGCCAGCTGTGAACATCCACCTGCTTACAAATGGCTTCAAAAACAGAGTTTTACTACAGGATTTGCTTTGCCCTCTCATTCCCTTTTTTCTCCAAAAATAACAGCCTACCAAGAGCATCCTTCATCCCTGAAATCCACTCTTCACCCAAGTCCTCTCTCTGCAGCTTCCCCCATCTCAAATGCTCCAGAGAGACTTTGGAGCTCCTGCAAGAGCCCAAAGGGGCTCCAGGAGAGCTGGAGAGGGGCTGGGGACAAGGCCTGGAGGGACAGGACACAGGGAATGGCTTCCCACTGCCAGAGGGCAGGGATGGGTGGGAGATTGGGAATCAGGAATTGTTCCCTGGCAGGGTGGGCAGGAATTCCCTGGCCCAGGGTGCCCAGAGCAGCTGTGGCTGCCCCTGGATCCCTGGCAGTGTCCCAGGCCAGGTTGGACACTGGGGCTGGAGCAGCCTGGGACAGTGGGAGGTGTCCCTGGGACAGTGGGAGGTGTCCCTGCCATGGCAGGGGTGAAACAAAGTGATCTTTAAGTTCCAACTCAAACTGTTCTGTGGTTCTATCAGCTGTTGGATTTCCATTTTCCTATTGTCTGTGACATGTCCAGTTTGAGACCAGTTAAATTTTTCCAACAGGAGAAAAGGAAAGCAGCAAACTCAGGTGTGAAACCAGACTGGAAGGAAAAAGAAACATCAAGAGCCAACTGATGCCCTGGAGAGTTTTCCATCCCATTTGAAAAACCATTATTGGACAATTTCAGTCGAGTTCTACCAAGTAGAGCTTCCATTGGCTCAGTGAGTTATAAAAATTTGTGCTTGCACAGCATAAATATTGCAATGCGGGGAGGAGATACATTTAAATTTTATGGACAATATTCTATTTGGCAAATGGCTTTAATAATTCATTTTTAATTATTCATTAGATTATTTAAGTACAATAAATGAGCAATGTGGTTATAAATAATCCCTCCTCAGCCGGCCTCAACATGCATGAAATCTCAGCTTTGAGAATACCACAGGGTATTCCCACACTGACACAAAAATCTGAACTTAAAAATCTGTCTGGTTTTATTCTGGACTTTTAACTCCTTTTCACCATAGAGAGAATCTTCTCTCCGTTCCTGGTATCTTTAAAGCTTTGCAAACAAGTCCACTTTCATTTTTAAATGTTTGGAAAACTCCCTCAGCACTTTACTGTGATGCATTCTCAGGAGGGGAGGAGAAAATCCATCTGGTATATTAGGGCACAATTATTAAACCCTCGTGGAATGTTTATCCACATCAGAATTGCTTGTAAAAAATGGCAGCTTTAAACACCAAAGTGCACAGCAGCCTCACTGCTAATGTGCTTTAACATACACAGGTCACCTCATAATTTCAGAAAGCACTGCCATGATTACTAGAAACACAGCCCAAATTATTTTGATGAATTAGAAGCTATTTAAGTGCTATTTACAACTAAATTTTAATATCCTGGCGAGTTACAGGACACATTTTAAAGTACTGGATGCATTAAACCTTGAAATAATTGAACAAGTACACAGCATGCCCGTGGTTGGTTGGCTTTGTCAGACAGCCCAGCAAGCCCCATCCCTGCCCTCACCTTTCTGCTGAGATGGTTCAGGGTCCAACAAGCCCAAACCCACCTGAGCTGTGGCAGAGGAGGGCAAGGGAGACAGGGAGGGGTCTGGAGTACAGGGCATGGGTTAAACCCAGGTGGAAATCAGGGACTGCAAAGCCACTCAACGCCCTCCTCTTCTCCCCCACCCTGGTGGAGTGAGGAGAATCAGAAAGAAAATTTGTAGGCTGAGATAAGAACAGCTTAATGACTGAAAACAAAATAAAATACAATAACATAGCTAGTAATAATAATGATGTTAAAAAGAGAAACTAAAAACCCCAACCAAACAACTGATGCACAATTCAGCTGCTCACCACCTGCCAAGCAATGCCAGCCTCTCTTCCCAGATCAGACCCCCCCAGTTTGTGCACTGGGCATGATGTTCTGAGGTGTGAAATTGCCATTTGGCCAGTTTGGGTCACCTGTCCCAGCTTTGATCCCCCCAAGCTGAGCAACTCCTCACTGGCAGAGCAAGAGAAAAAAAAAACAACAAACTTCTGAGAAACACAACTTAGCAAAACCCAAAGCATCTGTGTATGATCAACGTTATTCTCCTTGTGAACCCAAACCACAGCACTAGAACAGCTCCTGAGAAGAAATTATCCCAGCCAAAACCAGGACAAATCAGATGAGGAGCAGCTGAGGGAGCTGGGAAGGGGCTGGAGAATTCCTGAGGGAGCTGGGAAGGGGCTGGAGAATTCCTGAGGGAGCTGGGAAGGGGCTGGAGAATCCCTGAGGGAGCTGGGAAGGAGCTGGAGAATCCCTGAGGGAGCTGGGAAGGGGCTGGAGAATTCCTGAGGGAGCTGGGAAGGGGCTGGAGAATTCCTGAGGGAGCTGGGAAGGGGCTGGAGAATCCCTGAGGGAGCTGGGAAGGGGCTGGAGAATTCCTGAGGGAGCTGGGAAGGGGCTGGAGAATCCCTGAGGGAGCTGGGAAGGGGCTGGAGAATTCCTGAGGGAGCTGGGAAGGGGCTGGAGAATTCCTGAGGGAGCTGGGAAGGGGCTGAGCCTGGAGCAAAGGAGGCTCAGGGGGGCCCTGGTGGCTCTGCACAAGTCCCTGCCAGGAGGGGACAGCCGGGGGGGATTTGGGATCTGATCCCAGGGACAGGAGGAGAGGGAACGGCCTCAGGCTGGGCCAGGGGAGGCTCAGGGTGGATTTTGGGAATATTCCTGCATGGAAAGGGCAGGGGTGGAGCTCCCATCCCTGAGGGATTTCAAAGCTGTGGATGTGGCACTTGGGGACACGGGGCAGTGTGGCCTGGGCAGGGCTGGGGGAGTATTTGAACTCAGTGGGTTTTTCTAACCCAGATGATTTTATGATTCTATTTATGATTATGGAGGATGAAGTCAAGAGTGTTGAGAACATGGAGAGAAGGAAGTTCTGGATGCTGAACTGTTAATCTTCACTTTGTTAGAAATAAAGATATTTCCAAGATCTTCCTTTTTATTAAAAAAAAAATAAAGGGACTCAGACTGTATTTTATGCACATATTTAGTAATGCCATTTGTGCAGTAGTAAGAAATTATTTAATAAGCAATGAGAGTAAATAAAATATCTGCAGCATAACTCCAGATTTGAATTTTATCAGGAGGCCATTCCCACTTAATGAAAACACTGGGAAAATACTTATAGCCAGGAAAAACAATATACAGCACCTAAACCCATCTGCCTGAGTCTGGTACTGAGCAAACAGCCTCGTGCTCAAGTTTTTCTGAGGAACAAGTGCAATTATTTTATCAAACCAAAATTACACCATTTCCATTCTAACAGGGGCACCTGAGGTTTGATGTGCCACCACGAAAACATTGAACTGGCAGCTTCTGTTCCATTTGTGAGATAACACCCGTTATTCCAGCAATCTCTGAAAGGCTTTGGTGGGACAGGTCCGTGTTGGCTCATGGAACCTCACCCTGGTTTGGCTGGAAGGAACTTTATATCCAATTTTAACCACCCTGCCATGGGCAGCAACGCCTCCCACTCGACTGCACCGGACACGGGACTCCCTCAGGATGTTTCAAGGACAGAAAATGAAGACAAGAAAACAGCAGCAAGGAATGAAAAGAGCTGAGCATGTGAGAACCAGAAGGGAAGTGCAGCAGAAGACACCAGAGGTATTTGGTAAATCAGTGAAATAAAGCTCAGGATGAGATCATGGAATGGCTTGGCTTGGAGAGACTTTAAAAGGTCACCTAGTGCCACCTCACCTAGTGCCACCTCTGCTGTGAGCAGGAACATCTCCAGCTGCTGAGACTGCTCAGAGCCCTGTCCAAGCTGGACTGGAACGTTTCAAAGGATGGGATATTCACCCCTCTCTGGGAAGCCTCGACCAGTGTCTCACCACCCTCACCATAAAAAATTTCTTCCCTAATCCAGTCTCAGTAGAGCCTTTTTTAGTGTAAAGTCCCTTTGTTCTGTCACTACAGGCCCCACTTAAATGTGTCCCCATCTTCCTTTGAACCCCCCCTTAGGTATGTAGAGATCCCAACAAAGTCTCTCAAGTGTTCTCTAGGCTGAAGGGAAGAAAAGGAAAAGGGAAGAATGGAAAAAGGGAAGAGAAAGAAAAAAGGGAAAGGATTATTGGGCAGTAATATGTGTTTACAAGGCCACAAATACTTTTACACCTTCTGTACATAAAGGTGATTAATATCTGTGATAAGTGTGCTGGCAGACAGATTTTTTGGAAGATAAGGAGGCACAGATACAAATAAAATATGTTCACTAGAAATCGTCAAAATAGCTGTAAATTTAAACTGTAAATTTAAGAGTTGTGTTATGAAAAGCAGAGAGGAGGAAAGAGAAAACCCAGTTTACTTCAATTCATTAGCTCTGCAAAGGTTAACAGTGGCTGGGACATCATTTCTCCTCCAGCTCCGATTCTAATGCGATATCAGCGACTCAGAACTGCACCGTTCTACCCAACCTTTATCCACTGACATTTCCTTAGCTTAAAATAAAACATTCATGTGGTACAAGTGAAGGGTAATACTCAGCCCCCTGCCTGGCCTGGTGCTGAACTCCAGGAGTCCCACAGCCCCTCTGAATGTGAGTCACAGCCCTCTGACTGCAGCAGCCAGGTGCAGAATGAAATGGGAACCAGTCCCGAGTCCTGCTCCACCTGCCCGGTGCTGTTTGAATGTGTGACCACTTCTGCTTTTCCATACCCCAGTGCAGCCCACAGGCAGCCCAGCCAGTGCCTGGGACAGCACAGACTCAGCAGGGCGGGGCTCTGGCAACCCAGCAGCCACTGCAAGGACTGGGCTGACCAAATTCATCTCAAATGTCAGCAGGGAAACTGAAAACCCCGTTCCCCTCTCAGGTGCACACACAGCTCTGGGTACAGATGGTGCCTCCAAGTGCACAGCAGGAAAACACAGCAGGGGCTTACAGCCAAGTGGGGGAAGTGGCGTCCAGAATACAGAAATGTGCCACAGTATCTCCAGCTCAGAAAAATCTCCCAAATTCACAGAATCACAGAATGGTTTGAGTTGGAAGCGATCTTAAAAACCACCTTGTTCCAGCCCCCCTGCCATGGGCAGGGACACCTTTCATTATCCCAAGCCCCATCCAACCTGGCCTTGGACACTGCCAGGGATGGGGCAGCCACAGCTGCTCTGGGCAGCTCCTGCATTTCCTGCAGAACAGCAAAATGAAGCAGCACCCTACAAATGTGCAAACAAAACCACCCTAAACATCTGTTTTCCAGAACAACATCTCCTGAGGTCCCCGTTAGAACTAAGAAATTGATAAATACCCCAGGTTTTCAGTTTGGTGTTAGTGTTACCAACTGCTTTTAGGTTTTCACAAAGCATCCTCCCTTTCTCTACTTTAGGGAGCAAATTCTCAGCTAACTGTTGCTTATTAACAGCACAGGGGGCTCTCAGATATTATTTATGGTCTGCCTTGGATCCAGCAGTAATTATGAAATGTGCCTGAGAGCATTAAAAATGCAAATGTTTCAATAGTTTCTCCTACACCCAGTGAGATGAATCCCACTGTTCTAATCCACTGGTTAATTAGGGAGTTATAGTGACTGTAAAATAAAACACTTGGAGACAAGTACTTAGGAGTAGTGAAAGAATCAAAGAACTTCTAACACATTATAAATGTTTAAATGGAAAACACCAGTAAACTGTCTTCTTTTAAATCCACATGTTCTGATTCCTCAGGCTTGTTGGGATGTTAAATAATATTGCAGCATTCCTTCTCAAGGAGATCCAAGTGATGGAGGGAAGAAAACTTGCAGCCTTTGGACACGTGTGTTCATGTGCTCCCTGAGACACATAATGCACTGATCTTCTGCTTCAGCCTGGGACTGGAATCGTGGAAGGATTTGGTTTGGAAGGATCCTTGAAGATCATCCAGCCCCACCCCTGCCATGGCAGGGACACCTCCACTGTCCCAGGCTGCTCCAGCCCCAGGGTCCAACCTGGCCTGGGACACTTCAGGGATGCAGGGGCAGCCCCAGCTGCTCTGGGAATCTCTTCAAATAATGAATCTGGAGCAATCCCTCATACTGAGGAGTTCAAACCTCACATGCAGATGTAGTTGGGTCTGTAAAGCACTGATGGACTGGTTTGGTAGTGCACATTTATCTTACACAATTAGAAAAGAACTAAGGGTCCAACTGCTTCCCTCTTCATCTTCCTAATAAGCAATTACCCTGCACAAAGATTTTTAGGGAAGATGTTGACTGTGATTAATTCAGCAAAACAAATGTTCAGTCTGAGCCAGGAGTAACCACCAACTCTGCTCCAGTGGCAGGGAGGTGCTGGTTCAAACCTGCTGCTCCCCAGGGACTGCACTAAAGCAGATTCTGCTCTCTAAAAGCTCCATATGAAAAAATTGATATAAACCACTTGTCTGAAGGACCTGTCTGGAGCTGCTTGCTTTAATTAAATTTAGCATGAAATCTAAAGCACAATATTATATCCCTACTGCTATTTTACACCAGGCACAGCATTGCCTACTTTAGAACACGCTGTAAAACCTGGAGTAGAGTTTACTCCATTGTTGCTGCTCTTGCAGCCGCAGCTGCGGTGGCCTGGTTTAGGACAGACGGCACGGCCACCACAGGCTTGTGTGGCGCTCGGGACAGTAACACACGCTTACACCAGTGCGGTGGACGGTTAAAAACGTTTATTATTTCAAACATGCAGGTTATATACTCTTGAGTTCTTCACTACGTCAGAGGGGTTTTGCTACACTTCTTGAGTTAGTAGGGAGAATGGAAAAGTACTGGTACGTTGTTAGAGGGAGGTTTACATCCTTGGAGTGAAGCTTATCTCGGGGGTTGGAATGTTCTGTGGCCTTCCCGTTACAACCGATATCTTCCGAGCGCCTGTCCCTTTTCAACCACATCTCCCCCACACTCCATGTACATCCCTCCCCTAGGATTCTTATCCATCAGGTATTGCCTTATACCTGTGCAGCATTCACAGTCCCCAAAATAGAGGCCAACACACAGAGTTTGAAGCTTTGAGGAGAGGCCCTGCTGTGCTTTGGGAGAGTTTCACCTCTCTGGTTGGGCTATATTTTATTTGGAGGACAGAAGAGGAGACCAGGATTGAAATGGTTTCTGTTGGTCCCCACTCTGAGGAATCATCAGCTCACTTTACAGCAAGAAATGAACTTAAAGCTGTGCATGAAAAACAGAATTTGGGTTCTATTGTACTGTAACATATGTTTGTATTTAACTTGACATTCTTGTCAGAGTTCAGTTTAAAATCAAAAGCTGGTACCTAAAGAGTTGGAAATTACTCCAGACTTCACTCTTTGCAAAGTAACTCCCCTGGTTTATGCCTGGTGTCCAGCAAGGTGTGAAAATCTGCAGTCAGTCACACTTTATCTGTGGGAAGTCAATGTTTTCTACTCCAGCTCAAAAGGAACTTCTCCTTTTCCCAAAGCCTCTCCCAGCCCCATCCTCCCTTTCCCGGCATGCACTGGCAAAGATGGGCAGAATTCCTTAACATCATTCCTAATGAAATACTTAAACCAGACTGAAGATTTCCATTTCCTAGGCTGTGCTGTAAGCAGGATGTTAAAATTAAAAATACACACCAAGAAGAACCCAAACTCTGAAGCCCAAAACCTAAAGAAACAACATTTAGCTGTCTAAAATGAAAAGTACCTGAAAAACGTCACAAAGAACTGCACCAGGTCCATAAAGTTGCTGTGCTGTGAGAATGCAATCTGCAAAACAAAAGCAAATTCTTTCTGTTACTTTCTGGAAAAAAAAATTCATATTTCAAGATATGTAAAAGGGACTAAAAATGACAATGAAAAGCATCTTTACTCAGATCAATTCATATTTTTGAACAGTTTTTGGAAAAGAATGGAAATATTCTGAGGGAAAAGAAAATAAATTATAACTTCCCATTGTTCTGAAAACATATATCCCAAAAATTAAGCTGATCCAGTAACTCTGTTTCCCAGCCATGTTCCAAGGAATATTCTTCAGTGCACATTGAAGAAAACAGTTTCAAAAACTTAGAACAAAGGTTTCACAGAGCTGCAAATAATCTTTAATTAAAAATGAAAATCTTTAATTATTGTTTACACAGCAGCCCAAAATTCAATATTTCCATTTCAAACAACATCCAGACAACAAAATCTCCTTGGAAAAGGAACTTACACCAAGAGCTGCACAGAGGCATGAAACACAGATGATGATGGATACTGTGAAAACAGCTATGGCATTCATCCTAGCTCACTGCCCTGCAGTCCAGCAGCACAGAGCAGGGAAAAACAACGGGAAATTTGGGACAAAAACCAGAGGAAAGAGGCGAACAGGAAACTGGGAGGTGGTCAGAGGCAAAGGGAAGATTAGGGAGCCTGGGTAAAAATAACAACGTGGAGGGGAGGCAGCCAAGAGAAAAGCAACTTGTGCAATATTGGGAATCAGAAGTTCTTTCCAGGTACCTCCTATTTCCTCTGCCTATCAATCTCTCAGCACCACCACAGGATATTAACTCTTTCATGAATAACAGAATTTATTTCAGAATTAAAGTGAAATCTGCACTGACAAAAGCTTTCCGTGGGTATTAAATCCATTTCTGGTGTCGTTTGTTGTTTTTGTCCCTTAATAAACAGTACTTATGGTAACATTAACATAAACATAACCCCCTCCTCCCAGCAATAGCCACATCCCAAAATTCATGAATATGTGTCAAGTGAGTCATTGCCTGGCTTTCTGTTGCTCTGGAACACTTTCTGTGACCAGATTTGCTTTAAATATCCATTGTAACTTGGTACAGAATCTGCCCCAAATAGTTTTCTTATAAATAAATTGAAATATTTTCAAGTTGAAAGTTCCTTTGCAGTGCACAACCATGGTGTGGCTGGAAAGTGAACTCCAAACCTGCACACCAGATGCTGCAACCTCAACAGCCCTGCCTACAAAAGACAAGAAAACAGTTTTTTGTTGATTTTTGCTTCTGAAGTGCTTCCCAATAGTCTTCTGATTATTGAAAGACAGCGAGCAAGATTTCACTTTTTGTGTAAAAAATCAGTGCCTAGTAACCAAAGTGGTACAGTATTTGCATAAATGGATATTCTGGAATAAACATAATATTCTGGGATGTCTTTAGGGCAAAGATAATCCTTACTGAAATATCACATTCCAAAACATAAACATGTAACACAGCCAGTATAAAAATAATAACTTTTCTTATTATTTCTGAGAATAACCATGATGCTGAGTGACTACAAGAGATGCATTTCAAACCAAAGCCCTCGTTATGTATCAACAATCCTTTAGCAGAAAAAGAAAATTAAAAGCACAAAGGAATCATTAACAGGCCAGTCCCCTGGGGATGACCATCAGGATCAGTTTCTGTGGTGGAAACCAAAACTTGCTGCCATTAGAAGAAACAAGAATCTGTTAATTTTAAAATAAGAGAGGTTCTATGAAAGATTAATGAGACTGTTACCAGAGAAGGGCTTCTCATTTTTTGATAACAACTGCAGGAAACAAAACAAAACCAAACAAACAATCATTTAGGTTTATTTCACAGAGAAGCCTTACAAATGCTTTACCAGTGGTGATTCTTTTCTCTACCTGGAGTTCTTTTCCTATAAAGCCCAACTGACGACCTAAACCTCACACATGGATTAAAAAACCCAGGTTGTTTCTACAATTTATTCCTCACAAGCTGGAAATACTTTGTGCCACCAAACCTGACCAATCTGTGTCACAGGCAATTTGGTCTCATAATTGTTAATGGTTTGCTTACTTAGAGCTTAATTTCCCCTAATATAATCTGTTCCCAGGACTTAATTCAGTTACACTGAAAGTTTGGTTGGAAATAGCTGTTGAAAGTAGGCTGCTCATTCTGGATCCAGGAAAAATATGGCACCGATTTCTTAGCAGTCCGGATTTTTAATTAAGTTTAACTTACAGCAGCAGATTTATTTATCCATTCTCAAAACCCGAATCCTGTACCAAAGGATGAAGCAGTTTAACTGCAGGAAAGCTCTGTGGGGGCAGAACCTCAGCTCAGCTCCACGATCAAATCCCCACTTCCATGTCACAGAATCCCAGAATTGTTTGGGTTCAGGCTCTGAGCCCATCCAGTCCCACCACCCCCAGCACTGCCCAGTCCCACCTTCCCCAGCACTGCCCAGTCCCACCATCCCCAGCCCTGCCCAGTCCCACCATCCCCAGCACTGCCCAGTCCCACCTTCCCCAGCACTGCCCAGTCCCACCATCCCCAGCACTGCCCAGTCCCACCATCCCCTGCACTGCCAGTCCCACCTTCCCCAGCCCTGCCCAGCCCCACCATCCCCAGCACTGCCCAGACCACCATCCCCAGCCCTGCCCAGTCCCACCTTCCCCAGCACTGCCCAGTCCCACCACCCCCACCATCCCCAGCCCTGCCCAGTCCCACTGTCCCCAGCACTGCCCAGTCCCACCATCCCCAGCACTGCCCAGTCCCACCACCCCCACCATCCCCAGCCCTGCCCAGTCCCACTGTCCCCAGCACTGCCCAGTCCCACCATCCCCAGCACTGCCCAGTCCCACCATCCCCTGCACTGCCCAGACCACCATCCCCAGCACTGCCCAGTCCCACCTTCCCCAGCACTGCCCAGTCCCACCATCCCCAGCACTGCCCAGTCCCACCATCCCCAGCACTGCCCAGTCCCACCGTCCCCACCATCCCCAGCCCTGCCCAGTCCCACCATCCCCAGCACTGCCCAGTCCCACCACCCCCAGTACTGCCCAGTGCCACCATCCCCAGCCCTGCCCAGTCCCACCATCCCCACCATCCCCAGCACTGCCCAGTCCCACCATCCCCAGCACTGCCCAGTGCCACCATCCCCAGCCCTGCCCAGTCCCACCATCCCCACCATCCCCAGCACTGCCCAGTCCCACCATCCCCTGCACTGCCCAGTCCCCAGCCCTGCCCAGTCCCACTGTCCCCTGCACTGCCCAGGCCACCACGGCCCCGTGTCCCCAAGGGCCACATCCACAGGGCTCTGAAATCCCTGCAGGGATGGCACTGGGGACTCCAGCCCTGCCCTGTCTGGGAAGGAATCTTCCCTAATATCCAACTTGAACCCTACCTGGGCACACCTGGAGTGCCCTTCAGCCCTTCAGCAGCACACTCAGCTCCCTGACTCCTCCCGAGCCCTGCACACATTCCATGGATTTTACACCCTGTCCTTAGGAATAACAGCCCCCTGAGATAGCTCACATCAGACACTTCATTAAGTTAATTCCAAAGAATATTACAAAGGTTATGTTTATCTTATCTGCAAAGGCACCTTGGAGAGCACAACCACCTGTCCTGCTTTTCCTACTGCCACACCATTTGAAGCACCAAAAACCCCACCTGCCTTCCAGAGAACCTGCAGTACCTGGCTGCATGGACTGACAGAAATTTATAATGAAGTGCTTTACGTTTTTTATCATTTGATTAGCATAAAAGGTGAAGCCAAGTAGAAAATTTGGCTTCCTCTAACTAGGCGACATCTAAAAAATTACACTGGTTTTGAAATCAGCACACACAAATTTCAAAGGAGTTAATGGCAAATGACTTGGCCACAAAATAACACAAGCAAAGCAAAAGTGTATTTGAACCCAAGTGACATTTCAGTAACAGTTGGTATTTCAAACTCAAAATATTGCTGGAGCTAAACTGCAGCCTGTGACTGACAGAAATTTTGAAAAACCAATTAGAACAATTACATAGCAGGACTTGGTTTGCATAAGAACCAGAGTTTGTTCATCAAGAGAAATTAAAATTAGGAATAATTTTGAGGTAACAGTTTTGTACTAAAGTAGGCCAAATAAGACCTAAGTTCACCTTAAATCTCTACATGCAACACACCTAAAATAATTTAAACCTCTACTCTTGTGATCTACAAGTGTTCTGAACCCTTTAAAAACAAAATGAGTCTCACATAGCACTAAGAAAAACAGTCCACAACCAAATCAGAAATTATGTAGAAATTTTTTGTTAAATCCAGGAAGAACTGACTTTGAGTAACTCCTCCCATTTAACTGTAACAAACATGTACAGGTAATTCATCACAGCAGAACTCTTTCCACTTGTGCTGGAAGTCACTGATACTTTACAGGAAGCCAAACTATTCACCACAATGGGGTTAGGACAACAACTTCTCCAAACTCCAATAATTTCCAATATTATACATAATGTTAGCACCCCTAATCTAAAATTAACTGAAAAACTGGTAACATTAGAGTTGGGGTTGTTGCAGAAAGCTCTGGGGAGACCTTCCAGGACCTAAAGGGGCTCCAGGAGAGCTGGGGAGGGGCTGGGGACAAGGACAGGACACGGGGAATGGCTTCCCACTGCCAGAGGGCAGGGATGGATGGGATCTTGGGAATCAGGAATTGTTCCCTGGCAGGGTGGGCAGGAATTCCCTGGCCCAGGGTGCCCAGAGCAGCTGTGGCTGCCCCTGGATCCCTGGCAGTGCCCCAGGCCAGGCTGGACACTGGGGCTGGAGCAGCCTGGGACAGTGGGCGGGGTCCCTGGGACAGTGGGAGGCGTCCCTGGGACGGTGGGGGGGGTCCCTGGGACGGTGGGAGGGGTCCCTGGGACGGTGGGAGGGGTCCCTGCCATGGATGGGCTTTAAGGTCATTTCCCACCCAAACTATTCTGGGATTCTGTGAATGTACTGAAGAATATTTCAAGTATGGCAATCTCATACCATAATTTGGGGTCTCTAAACACTTGAGAAAGCACAACCACCACAGAAAATTGTGCTTCCACAACTTTTTTACCTTGGTAACAACTCAGGATTATTGATGCATTGTATTTCTATCTTTCTTCACAAAGACATAAAGTGATTAAATTCCCACCAGTAGTGCCTTCCTTTTCATCCCCATTTCATATCAGGGATGAGAAAAAGAGAAACTAAAAACTGTATTTTGCACAGGACAAGCCCCTAAAATAGAACCGTGGAAGAAAGGAAAATAAAAGCCTAATTAAGTTCTGAAAGTAGAGGGGCCCAACAGAGACAGCTCAATGTGGAGCTGGCTCCCAGAGCCTGGGGCTTGCTGTGAATTCAGGAGGTTTCAAAAGGTCCAACTGCTACATCCATTAACCCCACCTGGCAGGTGGGAGAACGCTACATCACTCGTGTTTTCAAAGTCTACAGGACCACAGACATTTAGAGGGGTTTGAGCTGCTTTTTGCTTTTTATTTCAATCTAGTCCCAGCAGTAAAGTTAACGAACAAAGAGCAGCAGGAAAAAGTGGAAAGCTGGGAGTTCCACAGGCTTCCAGTGAGAGAAAGCCACAAGCTAAATAAGCTGCAGGTGACATTTGTGCACATCTTCCTCTATTTCTTCCCCAATTCTCCCCTGTCTTGTCTCTTTTTTCCATGGTTAGAGGCAAGGATTCGGTCTGACCTTGGCGAATACAGACAACGCTCACAGGATGCCATGGCCTGAATGCTGAGTGCCTGAGCCTTTCTCAAAGGACCTGCTGTAAAACAAAGGGGCTTTAAGTATTCCTGAGTGATGCCAAAGTCATCAGCACATTGGTTCTGCCCTCTAGAATAACGCTGGGGTGAAACTCCTGCTCAGGAGCATTGTCATTCCCTGCTGCAGCTCCCCTGCACACACAAACACAGCGTGCCCTAATGAAACTCGTGGCCAAGATCCCCTCCAGAGGAGCACTGAGCCAATCCCAGGTGCCCTGGCTGGGAGGTTTTAGGGATGTGCCAGCACAGCCATCCAGCTCCATCACCTGAACACGCTCTCAGTGCTGCCCTGTGCTGCTGCCTCCTGCGTTCTGCAAACATCTTTAATGAGCCATGGAGTTGTTAGGGCAGCACAGAGCCCACCAGAGGAAAGAAGGGCAAAAAGCCTTTCAGAAACATCCTCAGAAGCTGGGATTTTGGAGCTGACTCTGCTGAGGGATGAGCAAACACAGCAGCAACCTGAGAGGAGCCTTTTCCAGGCAGGTGGCTCCTAAACGATCTCAGCCACGTCAGTGCCAAGGGACAATTCCCAGAAGGAAGCGTTTGTTCACCTCTGCAGATGGTTTGTGGGATTCAGACACAGGTTATGACATCCAAATCCAGGGTCACAGGGGCATTCCCATCAGCCTGTTACACTCAATGGAAACCTCATTTGTGATTCAGCTGACCAATGCAGGTGCCCAATAATAAATAAAACAATTCTTACCTGACCAGTTCCATAGCAGAACTGCAAACACTGAGGCACACAAAGACATTTATTTGTGGACCCCTACCCTTAGATAGTTGGAATTTCCATGGTGCATCCTTGCCCTTGGTTTCACAGATGCACTAGAAGCCTAAAGAGGGGTAAAATCTATTGCAGCTGCCCTGGGACACCTCACCTGGCCTCCAGCTGCTGCTCCAGAATCCCAGAATGGGCTGGGTTGGAGGGACCTTAAAGCCCCTCTCATTCCACCCCCTGCCATGGGCAGGGACACCTTCCACTATCCCAGGCTGCTCCAAGCCCCATCCAACAGCTTTGGGGTGGATCCATACCCCAGTAACTGCACAGAAGCAGAAGGACATTCTCTTTCAGAGGCACCACAAATCTCTGTTTTAAATGAAGAGCAAAACTGCACCCAAATTTGGAGGTTATGTAGAAAATTTAACCTGATCCACAGGGAAAGATTGCCTAGACAGAAAGGTTAACCTTAGGTTTCAGAGAAGAAAGGATCTCAACAGGAGTTAATTGTAACTTGGAAACCTCTGACACACAACAAAGGTTGAAATGGTTCACAACAAGTTGAAATGGAGCACGATTTGGAGGTGGGAGATCCCACCTGATGCTGCAGGTGTGGACAAAAGAAGCTGCACTGAAGGGACTCTGAGCTCTCCCTGGAGCCTTCTCCAGGCTGAACACCCCAGCTCTCCTTCTGTCTCCAGAGCAGAGAGGCTCCAGCACCTGGAGCACCTCCATGGCCTCCTCTGGACCAGTTCCTCATCTACTGAACAGTTCCCTCATCAAATCCATCTTTCTCCAAATCAGAGGGAGCTCGGTGCAGCTGAAGAGATTCCCATGCCCACATTTGCATTCTACAACAAGCAAAAATAAAATCCTCATTCAAATTTGATTTCCACACCTACTACTCCGAGTCACTGCTCCTGCATGAAGGATGAAAGAGATTAATGGCTTCCTCCTCACCTGCTGCAATATTAACTGAGCCACTGAGCTTTATGGCACAAATACTCACTACTGTGCAAATATAAAACCTGCTCCACTTCTGAACTTACTCGGAGATGAAATCGATTTATATTCCAATACTGTGCTGCCTTCCTGCAGCAGTCACAAATTTTCACTTCTCAGCTAATTGGCTGCAGTCAGCAGCTGGCTCAGAAATGCCAATTATTCGTGTTTTGTCTTCCCATGTGAACTCTCTCATGTTGTGTGGAGTGAACATAGGCATGACTGTCCCTAAATTAAAAGCAGTGCTTAAGATGCGGTCCCAAATTTCACTGCATCCCAGAAATTATCACACAAACCTGACAAATGAGAAGTATTTGTTCAATAAACAGCCAGGGGTTGAATTGTGATGCTCATCTAAATTTAAAGTTCACTAGGAAATAAAATTCAGGAAAGTCCCGTAATTGAAAGAGCAAATTGAGCTCAGACCCTGCACACCCCACACGACAGAAATGTGCCCCAAGGAAGCCAAGGCAGGGCCAGGAAAAAGCTCAGTTCTTCTGAATCCTCAGTGAATTCTCCTGAATTCTCTGGACTTCTCAGTTCTTCTTTCAGGCCATTTACAAGAAGAAATACATTGAGAGGCTGGAGCATGTCCAGGGAAGAGAAGGGGCTGGAGAATTCCTGAGGGAGCTGGGAAGGGGCTGGAGAATTCCTGAGGGAGCTGGGAAGGACCCCACTGCCTTTGGGAAGGACCCCACTGCATTTGGGAAGGATCCCACTGCATTTGGGAAGGATCCCACTGCCTTTGGGAAGGAAGGATCCCACTGCCTTTGGGAAGGAAGGATCCTGTTCCCTGGCTTTGTGCCGAGCAGCTCTGACACCATCTGTGTGCAGCCTCAGTTTCATTCAGCAGCATGCAGCTTTTGCTGGAGAGTTTCAGCATTCAGAAAAAATTAAAACTTCAGCACATAACAGCTCAAACTCTCACCCAGACCCTCGAAGTCCAGTAAAAATGAGCTTTACACTCTACTGATCTTAAAAGGAATAAAAGCTGCTTTCCTAAAGAGCATGTAAGTATACAGGAGGGAATCAAGAATATAAAGTATAAAACAGCCAAGCAGTATTTGCAAGTTTAATTTTTAGGCTTCAATATAGTTGACAGATGGAAACAGGCAAAACCTTCTGTCTTGCATCATTTCTGACCAGAAAAAAGGGGGAAAATGGAAGACAGAGTTCAAGGCTGCAGTGTTATTAATAGGGAAAACAAGCTCTGTCTCCTTCCCCTGAGAGGCTGTGAATTCCAAGGATCACACTGGATGAGAAATTTAGCATGTTCACCAATCTGTAGCAAAACATCCTGTAATATGCCAGCTGCAGGAATCTCATCTTTAATAAAATAAAGTAGTAAAAGAAGTAAATAAGTAGAATTCAGAATAGTATTTATACATATTACATATAGAATCATTGAATGGTTCGGGTTGGAAGAGACCTTAAAGATCATCTAATTCCAGCCCCAAACTAAACCTGTATTTATATAACTAACCAAATTAAAACACCTTTGAATGACAACATTGTCACATTATTACACAACACTGAGGCCACAGGTTGTCTCAAACCAAGTGTCACATCATGTCCTGAAGTGGCAGTAATTAAAACCTCTCAAATTTACTTTAAACCACAGCATCAGCTCTTGCTCTAACATTGCTGTGAGCAACATTTGCCAATACAGTAAAAAAAAAGTCAAAATCTTACTAATACAAAGTCAGGAAAATAAGTGAGAGGAAAAGAAGTTTTCAGGACATTGCAGGGATGTTTTTTTCCCCAAAAGCAGCTCTGCAGACTCAGCTGAGAGCTGTTAATGGAATGCTGATGTCTGGCTCTGTGTTTGTAAGCTAAACCAGCCAGAGGCTTCTGGGTTTGTCACCCTCTCAGTTCTGGATTCACTTTCCCTTGTGGTTTAGCCAGGCTGAATCCACTTTCCAGTGGGTGGATGCTTCTGTTTTACTACCAATATTCTTTTCTCTCCTTCATTAACTCTGCTCACTAACCTTTGACTCTTTAAATAAACCTGGTATAAAGAGAAGTACCTTGCTCTTTCAGCCCCCCAGCAATGGCTCACAGCACTCATTTTCTGAAATAGATTTGAATTTGGGGTCTGTTTACATTCTGTGGGGGGTTATGGTTTTCAGAAGTTATTCATCACAGAAACACAGTAACTTCAAGCAACCAGCACTGGCCTCACTCAGAAGAAATTAATGCCCAATTTGGACTCAGCTTCCATAGAAAATTAACTCTGCAATTTTTTATATATTATATTTTCCAGCCCTGCATTGGAAAAGAGAAAAAAAAATCAGCTTCCTTAAAATTAAGGCAATCAATACATGTGTCACTGTAAGATCTCAATAAAACACCACCTAAGATGTGTTCCTGGTGTTATTAAATCTGAATTGCAGACTGTGTCTCTCTGGTATCCTATAACTTCTTATTTATGCAGCTAAAGCTTTGCAACAGGCATTCAAAAGGACTTCAGTGCTGTAGAAAGATATTACAAATAAACTTCACTAAAGTTGCACGAGTCACTACAGTTCATCCCAAGAAATCCCAAGCTGCAGATGTAAAACCCCAAGACTTCATTGGTTGCCCCTGGCAGGGCCTGAAGGGGCTGCAGGAGAGCTGGAGAGGGGCTGGGGACAAGGGATGGAGGGACAGGACCAGGGAATGGCTTCCCATTGCCAGAGGGCAGGGATGAGTGGGAGATTGGGAATCAGGAATTGTTCCCTGGCAGGGTGGGCAGGAATTCCCTGGCCCAGGGTGCCCAGAGCAGCTGTGGCTGCCCCTGGATCCCTGGCAGTGTCCCTGGACATTGGAGCACCCTGGGACAGTGGGAGGTGTCCCTGCCATGGCAGGGGTGGGATGAGATGATTCCTCATCTCCCTTCCAACCCAGACCATTCCATGAATCCCTGATAAAAATCCACCCCAACACAGCACCTGGGAGAAGTTTGGCATGAACAACTTTCAGGGTTGCTGATGCTGCACCCTTGTGTAAAAAGGACTGAAGTGGCACCACGTCCTGCCAAGGGTTAACTGCCTGTGAGAGAAATGCTCCTTTTAAAGGATTTAAAAGGTGCTAACAGAAATATTACTTAATGGAAAAGGGAACAACTTTCAAAAGGAGAAAAATGTCAAGAGTTGATGCCAAAAATAAGGTGGCAGGAGCAGATAAAACACAAGCAGTTGTTTCATGTTTTAAAGGACCGTTCAACTGTTGTGTTTAAAATCTTTCCACCCCACAGTAGAAGATGTCAGTTTGCCTGCTCTGAAAAATCAGCATGTAATTGCATGTCTCCAAAAGTAATTACATTCAACAGCAAATTTCATCAGATTAACAAATTGATTTACGTTTTATTGTTGGGTTTCAAGAAAACCTCTCTCATGGTGAGAGAGATGCAGGGAGAGGCTCAAAAGCACCTGCAGGTACAGCTGAAGAAAGGCAAGGGACATCATTAGCAAACAACTTTGGCATTATGATGCTCTCAGAAGCAACAGAAAAACAGAACATTTTTGGAATAAAGGGTCCCAGAGTTGAGGATGATTTTATCTCTGCACTTAACTTCTCTTCCTTGTTAAATATGCACGAGGCCCATGAGCACCTGGCAGGAGAGCTGTCCAGAGCAGCAACCTCACTGTGATTTCAAGCCCACATAATTATTTTATCAAAGCAATCCCTACCTATCTGACTGTTTTATTCACTTTGGCCAACAACAGACACTTTTTCTTTGCCCTCACCAAGAGCTCTCATTTGATGAGCCTGTTACTTTTGATTTGAGAATGACACTAATTTAGAGAGACTGGAAACCCCTGTGGGCCATGTCCAGTCCTCAGGGGTTATTTATGTCCTGTATCAAACACCTAATGCTTCTTCCAGAGGGGAATCAAGGCAGAGAGACATTTCCCTGCTTTTTAACTGTGGATGGTTTCCTCACTCCAACTTTTTCCATGTATTATCAAAGCCTTTTAGCCAGGCTGTTAACCCTGAAGAGGGAAACAGAGAGCATCACTGCTGGGATCATGCCAGCTGAAAGAGGCTGAAAGCCTAAAATAAAAGGAATGTGTGAGACCTGCTGTTCCTCCAGCTCTGTTTTGGGCCCCTCCTCACCTGGCAGGAGCTAAGGGCACCCCAAAGCTTTCCTTGGCTCTAGCAAAGTGCCATCCACCATTTAACTCTGGAAAAAAACAAATGCTTCCTGAACTACATGAATGGCAAGTAAAATTAAAGTTTAATTGAAAGTGGTATTAAGATTCTTGCAGACCACCTGTTTTAGGGGTAATGTTGCCAATAAAACTAGCAGGGAGATGGGGAAGAGCATTAGAAGAAGAATTTCAAATCAAAACTGCTCTAATGAAGGAGCTTTACTTTGAACAATGAGAATTTCAGAAGGTTTCAGTATTTACATACCAGAGGAGACAACAGCAATGAAACATTGAAATAAACAATGATAAAAATCAGAGCGAGAGCTTTGAGGATTGTGAAGTCTTCTTAAAAATGTAATTCCTGGCAGTTTGCAAAATATTGGCTAATATTTCCAAGGCATGTTCAGCATAAGAAAAACCAGGAGCCACTCCTCAGCAGAGTCTCAGTGCAGTCTCAAATTCAGCTGACACCAGGTGGCTCCACCTGAGCTTTCCCTACACACAAGACAGGAAATAGGTCTGGGCTAAGGAAAAGACCTTTGCCAACACCCCTGCCAGCTCTGCTGGGCCAAAGAGATGTGAAGAGAATTTGCTCTCCTACATCCCCAGAGACATCCTCAGTATATCATTGGAGACCAGTGGGAGCTGTTCCCAGGTCAAAGGAGGCAATTAATAACTACAAAGCAATCCTTGGCAAACCCCTGGGTGGCAGAGAGAGGCAGAAAAGTCTTTTGATACCTGTAAAACAGCAGAGCTTTGGCTATTCCCTTAAAGCAACTCAGGATAGAAGAAAAGGTCTTAAAAACATTAGTAGTCACAGTCTAATATAGAAGGCACTCAAATCCAGGAAAGTGCAGTTCTGAAAGGTTTAATGGGAGCACAGTTGTACTCCCACATCTCGCAGAAATCTCACTTCATGCAGCAGAGCAGCTCCTCACTGGAGCACTAAAAGGAGCATTTTCCTTCCCAAGCTGGATGCAGTCCTCCTGGCAATGGGAATTTAAGAAAAGCAACAGAAGGCAGAGAGGGGGAGCCCCAAAGGAAAGGTTCATTAAAGAGCTCGTTAACTAATGGCTGACATCTCCTTCCTGGAAATGGCACCTGCAATGGATCTGTGCAGAGAGCTGGAGCTGGGACACCTGGATTCCCCCTGTGGAGCCAGGCTGGGAGAGCTGGGAGAGTTCAGCCTGGGAAGAGAAGGCTCTGGAGAGACCTTAGAGCCTAAAGGGGCTCCAGGACAGAGAGATGGACTTGGGACAAGGGCCTGGAGTGCCAGGACACAGGGAATGGCTTCCCACTGTCACAGGGCAGGGACAGATGGGATTTGGGGAGAAATTCATCCCTGAGAGGCTCTGGCACAGGGTGCCCTGAGAAGCTGTGGCTGCCCCATCCCTGAAGTGTTCCAGGCCAGGCTGGATGGGGTTTGGAGCAGCCTGGGACAGTGGAAGGTGTCCCTGTCCATGACAGGGCTTTGAATGAGATGGACTTTAAGGTCCCTTCCAATCCAAACCCCTCTGTGATTCCAGGATTCCGTGTGCCAGTCCAAACACAGTCACCTGGATCATTACCAAGAGGAAGCCCCACAGACTAAATTCTGGTTTAATTACAGCACTTTTGAGCCTTTCCTCAATTTCTAGGTCTCCCATTAGTGACAGTTCCTGCACTCAGCCTCCTGACTCCTCCTGTGCCAGCTGCAATCATTGAAGGGCCATGAATTGTTTCCACCTTTCAGTTCCCCTCACCCTGTCAGCAGAGGAACCACAGAGCAGGGCTGGCTGAGAGGATTTGGGGTGGGTTCACCAGTGCCTTCCTATCAGAGTGAACAGCGTGTTTGGAGATGGAGTAACTGACACCACATGATGTGACTGAGATCAGCAATGCACAGATTGTCTTTAAGGTCCCTCCAGCCCTGTTTGTTCCATGAACTATCTGTGTAAAAAGGGATAAAGATATAAAGGAGACTGTATAGATAAACCATCCTGAAATGAGTCAAGCAGAGGAAGCCAGAAGAAGGTTTGAGAAACTAAAACTGAAGGCAGCAGAGGCAATTTTAGCTATTTTTCCATTACAGCCTTTATGAAATCTGAGTGGAAGACAACAATTGAGTTGAATGTTTCACACTGGTTCCCAAATGCTCCTCAAACAGTGGGGGCTGTGCAGTGCTGCTGCAGCCTCCACCACGCTGCACATGCAGCAATGCTGTGCAGTCACAGTGACATTTTTGAAGCCCAACACGACGACGAATTGCCAAGAAAATGATAAATAGTGAATACCTAATGGGATTTTGCAAATGGTGCATTTTGTATGCAAGGGCTGCAAAATGCCTTCTCCTCTTCTTGTTTCTTGAAGCATTTGGTTCATAATTAACATTTAAGTGTGTTCAAATCAAAATCCTTCAACCAACACTAAGGAGAGAGAGGAGGCAATTGCCAGTTAATGATACAATTACAAACTGGTTTTGCTTTAATCAGATCCTAAACATCTTACACATTCTCAGAACACAGAGATCAAGGCAAGATGCTCAGAATCTGAGAGGAAAAAATCAAATATCAAATGGGATAGAATGTTACTGGATAAAAACAATAGTTTGGGTATGAAACAAGACTAAACCACCAATTTCTATTTAGTGAGTGGTAGCAAACACCATCAACAATAAATTGTGACGAACAGAAATCTTACAGCCAGGAAAGAATTGGCTGCATTAGGAGATCGAATTTGCATCCTCCTCTGCACTCTGGAGAGGGATTCACTCACTGCACTCTGCCCCAGGTAAATACACACAAATTTAACCAGTGCTGACATTTACCAGGTATCTGAGAGAGTTTCAAATTTGCACCACTGGCAGCTCTAGAACAGCAGCTTCACCTCAGAGGGAGCTGACTTTGCATGGATTGAAGACCATGAAGAGAATTCCTCAGAGCTTCTGCACTGAATTCCTTTGCTTCTTACTGTGCTGTTGTACAGCTGGTTATTTATAGTCAATGTCTCTCTTCTACTCTGAGCCAAATTTGGACAGAGTAACAAAGCCAGCTCACTATGAAGATTAAGCAAACAAGAAGAACAGTGGAGAAAAGATTACTACTACATTTACATGGGTGAAAAAACCTCAAGCCTTCAATGCCCACTAATGTCCTTTCCTAAGGGGTGCACTCCCACTTTGGAGAAAGACAGGGAATATTTGGAGCAAAGCTGAAGAGAGGAAGGTGAAAAGTTGGGGTTTGCTAAATACTTCAAAATTCCATGTGTCCAACATTTGCAGCAAGGATGAGCTCACAAAGAAGAAAGAATGGAAATATCCAGACACGGTTGACAAGACCTTGGCTGGATTTTCAGGAAAGCTTGGCAAGGTAAAGCTTTAAGTGAACTCCTTCATGCTTGGAACTGCTCAGAAAGGAGGAATTAGGAAGAGGATTGCTGTATTTTAAAGGCTTTCTGCATTTTGCTGCTTTAGTTCTTTTACTGAATAATCATTTTAAGTCATTAACCAGGCAGAGAAAGACATCCTAAACCAATACACTTTAAAAAAGAAATGAACTGAAGTGGTTTGGAGAAGAGGAGGAGGCAGACGGGGAAAGAAGAGCCAGAACTGAGCACTGGCAGGGACACAGCCCCTCTTACACAAAGGAGCGTTTACACCTTTCAAGTGCAGATTTTAACAGGTAAGGAAAGAGAATGAGTAAGAGACAGATTTCAATCAAGGACTTCAAGATAAAGTTTGTAATACTTAGAAAACAAAACAAAAAAAAAGGTGGATTGTACAATTGCTTTGCAGTAAAAACGACATTTATAAAGTTTTCTGTTGCAAGACTTTGTACAGACATAAACACTCATGTTTAAATACATCTGTAGTATTGAAATTGAAAATAAGCTAGGACAAGTGAGTGCATGCACCATGACAGTTCACTGAGATAGTCAAACAAAGAATAAACCCCTAAAATATGATCTGGACATGCTGCACTGCCCAGGAGCAGCCCAAACACACGTGTGAGCTGCCAGGTAATGCACACACATGAGGACAGAATAATTTCCAGCAGCTTGGCAGGAGCAGAGTTTTCCTGACTTTGACACACTCTATTCAAATCAGGGTAATTTCCAAAGGGAAATTGGAACACGCTATGCAGCTGTGTGACAGTTTAACAGTGGAGGTGCAACAAGGAGTGCTGCAGGAGATAAGAGAACAGTTTACATCCTGCCCATACTGCAACACGGAGTTTTAATGAACGAGTTTGGCCTGAAGGACTGATCCCAACAGCACAGAACCTTTCTGCAGTGAAACCAGAGATGAACCCCTTGGAAAACCAAAGGAGAGAAGGAAAGCTCTGAATAAAAACTGTTCCTAAGAAGAATGTAGCATGGGAAGAGTCAAGGACTGACAGCCAGGAAGCCTTAAAATCCCAGAATCAGAGATTGGGGTGGGTTGGAAGGGATCTGAAAGCTCATCCCAATCCAATCCCCTGCCATGGGCACAGACACCTTCCCCTAGACCAGGGTGCTCCAACCCCATCCAGCCTGGCCTCAAACACTTCCAAGGAGGGAGCAGCCACAGCTTCTCCGGGCATTTGTCCAAAAAATCTTTGTCCCAAAAACCTGTACCATGATTTAGCTTCTATTTTATCATTTCGAACACAAACTACAGAGAGCCACGACTTCACAAAAATGAAAACAACTGGGGTATGGAAAGGACAGGTAAGAACACAGACTGAACTGAGGGAAGCTCAGCCCATCACAGCAGATTGCACAAGACTGAAAGGACATGGTGAGTCCTGGTTTTAGCTTTGCACTGAAGAGGAAACAGAAATTCTATGGACCACAGACTGCTGGTCACTGCCAGACTTCTCCACAAAAACTGTCTCAATGATAAGAGCTGATGCTATTTTAGAATTTGTTTTGGCAAGTAATAAAGACATTAAGAAGAGGTGGTGATATAACATTAGCTTGGATTGAGTGCAAACAAACATTCACAGCAAATTAAGGATAAAGAGAGGTCAAGTGTTGTAAGAGAATCAAAGTTCACTCCTCAACTGTGAGAAATGAAATCAAACAGTAAAATCAAGTGGACTGAGGAGATCAGGAAAGGGAAAGCTGCCATCTAAATATTTCTCTCCGGTCAAAGATGCAAAACTATTGAAAGCTGCATCCTCAGAGCTAGCCTTGAAAGGGGTAGGAGGATCAGTTAAAGAGACTTTGTGCTAAGGAGAGGAAAGGATTCATTAGCAATGTCCTTAAAGCCAGCAAGAAGTAGAGAGATAAAATAAGAACTGCTAGAAGTCAAGCTGTGCCATTGCTCAGCAAATGAAAACAAAGCAGCAAGAGATGCTTCAGCCATACAAGTAAAGGAAAGCAGGAGGGGAAGGGAAGAGGGGATGCATAAGGAGAGGTAAGAGAAAAACCAATCAGCTGTATCCCTAACACACAGCTCTGCAGCAGTAAATAAAGAAATAAATCAGGGTAAGGCACAGGCCAGCACTGATTATAGAAAATCAAGTACCAATCAAAGTAACCCATAGGGTTAAAAAAAAAGAATTCATTTTATTTCCTGACTCCTGTGATTATGAATTTGATGAAAGAGAAGCTCAAATATTTAAATAAATCATTGCACAAGTGCTCACCTTTGTACACAGATGCTACTTCCCCTACAAGTAGTATTTACATGAAAATGAGGAGGTTTGGGACTTCCAATGACAAAGATTTTACATTGCAGCTCATCAACTCCTCCATATTTAAAAATTATAAACTTGAAAACAGACTAAGACTGTACCAGTTAATGAAGTAAAAACTCTCCAGCTGCAAACTGATTACCAAAACTGTAAGTGATATTAAAAAGAGCCCAAAGCCAACCTGCCAAACCTTCAGTCTGCAATCACCAAGACAAAGTTTCCCACGTAATTAAAACCACTGTCTTTAGGAGAAGGTGATGAAGACATTTCACAAACAGTATTCCTAATACTTGTTTAAAAATTCAGGAGAAATATCACTATAGCTTAAGGACCTTTTGTCCAGGTGGATCTCGTTTTCTTGCTCAAATTACCCTGTGCATTATTTTTGTTGAAAGAGGGAGTTTGCCTGACCAATACAATTGAAACACCAAGAACATTAATGTGAAGTGCCAGCTTTCACAAAACAATCGGATCAACAAGGGTGAAGAAGGAAGAATTTGGGTTCCCATATTTGACCAAGTTTCTTAAATAAGGCAGAACTCAAATATGCCAAGCTTGGAGATCTGTGGCTGCCCCACAAAATATCTACACACTTGAAGACAAACACCTCACCAAGCACGGCCCTGTTAATAAATGAGTGTCTCTCTTTATTTCACAGCACATCCCCAGATCCCCTGGGCTGAGGCAGGATCAGAAGATGCCTCACATCCTTTTCCTCTTCTCCAGGAACATCAAACTCTCTCTGCTCTGGGATTACACCAGGCTGGTTCAGCTTGGACGAGTCCAAGCACAGCAAACTGCCACAGCTCTTGAGAGAAATAAAAAAGCACCTTTAAACAATCTGACATGTATTAGCAGCTCTTACCTGTATTTTTATGGGCCAGGTGAAGTTGCTGACATAAACAAAGAACGTGATGTTCGGGTTGTTGCGGAAATCAAATTTCTCATTGGAGAAACTGTCCTTGTATTCTTTTATGTTGGTTCTGGAAACAACTGGAATTTCCTCCCCAGCCTGTGTTCCAGCTGTTTTAAGGAGCAGCAAGAAAAGATATTTCAATGTGTATTGAAGAAAACAAACAAAAGGGCAAAGCATCCTAAATTCTAATTTTAAAAAATTAACTGTTCACTCAAAACCAACTATGTTAAGCTGCACTGCATTATCAAAATCACTGTGTGCCAAGATGTTGCATTGTTAAAAATAAAATTTTACTGCTGCACTTTTAATGTTTACAAAATACACTATTAAAGTAGAAAACATAGGTTTTAAAACATTTTACTTCCCCCCTCAGCCTGACAATTTAAGAAAACTACAAAAAAAGTACATAGGTTAAAACCCCTCCAAATTTTCCCAATTAAATTTGCCTTTTTCAGAAACTGATAAATGGAAGAAGCTCCTGAGTTACTTGGATCATCCTCAATTTACCTGCAAAACTTGTGGACCAAGTAATGTTGAGGTTGAAGTTTTTAGATGCGTTGATGAACATGTCCAGGTCTCTGTTTTGCTAAAGGAAGAAAAAAAGAAATGCAGTTTTTAGGATAAGCAATTTTACTGAACTGTTTCCTAGGAAATCATTGCTACAAAAAATTACCTTGAAATTTGTTACTTACACAAAGAAAATACATCAAGCTAAAAACTGTAAACTATATTTTCTGAAAGAAGCATTCTCTTGCTCACAGAAAACATAACAAAGGAAAAAGAAGTCGTGTATGGAATATCCCAGGAAGAACTGAGACACCAGATATGGGGTGAAAACAAGCAAAACAGCTCTGCCCTGGAGACAGAGAGAGGTGGGATTGTTCAGCCTGCAGAAGAGAAGGGCCTAAAGGGGCCCCAGGAGAGCTGGAGAGGGGCTGGGGACAAGGGAGGGAGGGACAGGACCAGGGAATGGCTTCCACTGCCAGAGGGCAGGGATGGATGGGATGTTGGGCAGGAGTTGTTCCCTCTGAGGGTGGGCAGGAATTCCCTGGCACAGGGTGCCCAGAGCAGCTGTGGCTGCCCCTGGATCCCTGGCAGTGCCCAAGGTTGGACACTGGGAGCAGCCTGGGACAGTGGGAGGTGTCCCTGCCATGGCTGGGGAATTTGGAGCAGGATGAGCTTTAAGGTCCCTTCCAACCCAAACTATTCCATGACTTTAAAAATGGAATTGCTCAGAGGTTGTTCCAACAACTGGAAAGAATCAGCTGTGGGTCCTCATGAAATTTCCCTGAGATGATTTGGGACTGCACAGCCCAGCCAAGGTCGAACGCTCTGGTGGCTCCATGGAGCAGGACACACCTTCCATACCACACAACTACACCTAGAGACCCACGGAACTGTAACAATTCATTGCCTCCGGGGCCAAGAGAAGGACAAAGTGAAAAGGGAAAATACAAAGTGTACCTCCTCGGGTGTTGCTACAAAGTTGATTGCTGTGTAATAGCGATCATCCTCCTGGGAAAGGCTGAAGGTGAACTGATAGTCGATGAGAAGAGTGTCTGTAAGGAATGCAAGGACACAGTCATCCCATCTCTGGAATAAAATAACTTAAAGGAAGGCATGATGTCACTGAAGGGTTTCCTGGACAACCAGGACATGACACTGTCATGACACTGCTACAAATTTTTCCAACCTACACATGATCCCACATAAGGAATAAAAATCTCAGGAGCTGAGCCTAGAGGGGGAAGAGAGGTGGCTTATACTTGCCAGGCAACAGCCTCCAGCCTTGATCTACATCAATATTCCTACCTATCCACTGTAAAAAACATGCCAGAAGATTTACTTTTCCAGCCTGCAATACCCCTGTGATCAAAGGGAACAGCAGGAAAATTCAATAGCTGTGTAATTCCCACTTGGAATTGGACAATCGTCCCCCCCATTCCAGGTTTCTGTACATCAGCAGATTTTCCTGGGAGAGGTTCTGCAGAGCAGCTGGCTGGTGATGAACCCAGCTGCCATCCTGCTCCAGGACTCATCCCACCCAGGCATGCCAGGAGCAGCCTTTGCTCTGTCTGTCTGTCTGTCTGTCTGTCTGTCCTCCCTGCCCTCGTGCACAGGCTAGAGTAAAATCCACAGCCACTTGTGGGGTGCACTCACCCACCCCAGCACCCTCCCATTAAAGCACATGCTATGAGCTGTGCATGTTCTGAGGCCATGCACAGATACTCCAGGCAATAATAAGCAGGAATTGATGCACCAGGTGCTGTTTTATCTCTCTGACCCTGGCTGGACTGACACAAGTCAGACAAGCTGTGTCAGTCCACAACACAGCACAACAAAATGTCAGGGAATGAAAACCAACCAAGACTGGATCTGGACAGCACAAGGTTCTCCCTCTAAGAGCTGGAAAGTTTTGCCTTTCCCCTCTTTCTGCCCATTTAACCATCCCTGCCAATCCAGCAAGGAATTCATTTGGTCATTCTTACACAGAGGTGCCACAAGAAGCCAGCAGTGCCCTTGTCTGGCCACACAAGCAGAATTCAAATAAGACAAAACCAGCCAGCTGATCATTTCTGTGCTGGACAAAACCACTTTTGGAGACTTTAGGTAATTTAAGATTCCATCTCTCCACGCCTGCCAGGCTGCTGATTGCTAATATTTGCAAACAGAAGCTGGGAAGTTTCCATTAGGTAATCTGAATCTTGGCAAGGATCTTCTGGAACATGGGAATCCAACTGCTCATTTCAGGGGAAGCATGGCAATTTTGAAATCCATTGTAACATGGACCAGAATTTAAAATAAACAGTATTTTGCATTTATAAAAATTCTAAGGGCATTCTTTGGTTTTTACCTGTTAGGAATATAGTTAAGAGTGCTCTCCAAAAGACCAGATTTCATCTCAGTCACATGAAAAACATTCAAAACATTGTTCAAAAGGTCCAATCATCACACGGACCTTATCAAGAAAAGTATTTTCTTTCTCTTTAAACAAGGTATTTGAGAAAAGTGAAGGTTTTTCGAGCTATTTTTTAGTCCTATCCTTAATCCTCCATATTTTAAACACATGCTGAGGCAATTAAAGCAAGTTTTAAATAAGGTATTTTAAACTCCAAGCACATTTTTTATCTCCAAACAAAATTCCAAGGGTACTCACAGTAACACGTTCCTTTAAGTGGATTTCCCTGATATCTGTTTTCAACTTCACATCTGAAAAGAATATACATCTTTTAAGAAATGGATTTTTTTTTGCAGTTCTATTTATTCCCAGCCACTAAATACCAGAAAACACAACCTGTGCTGATAACAGCACACGATTAAAGATGAATGTCTGAGCTAGACCAGGCTGATGAAGAAATTCCATGTTCCCTGCAAGTCCAATTCATATGCAGTAAAAATGCAATATAAAATTCTGGATATTAACGTTTGCATCCACTTGGAAGGTATTTATTAGCTCTTCACAATGCATGGGACTGGATTAGCTTAGTCATTTATGGCTATTCCAGGTTCTATCCTATAAATGTTTACTCATGTGAGCAATGCTTTAAAAATAAACCTGGCAATGAAATTATTTGGAATTAAATTATTTCCACTACCACTGCACTAAAAGCATTTCTGTTACGTTACAGAGAAACCTCCAGCAAATTTGTAGCTCTAAAACTGCTCCATTAAACTGCTTGAATGTCAAAGGCTCATTTTGGATATATTTACACTCCCACTGAACAACATCAGAGAGCACGGACAGTGAAATCTACCAATTAAAAAGAAGCTAATGAGGGATAAAGCAAAGCAGAGTGAGTCCAGAGGAGGCTCCACGGCCCCTCTGCTCTGGAGGCAGCTGGGAGAGCTGGGAATGTTCCCCTGGAGAAGGGAAAACTGCAGGGAATGCTCAGAGTCCCTGCAGGGGCTCCAGGAGAGCTGGAGAGGGGCTGGGGCCAAGGGCTGGAGGGACAGGAGCCAGGGAATGGCTTCCCACTGCCAGAGGGCAGGGATGGATGGGAGATTGGGCAGGAATTGTTCCCTGGCAGGGTGGGCAGGAATTCCCTGGCACAGGAATTCCCAGAGCAGCTGTGGCTGCCCCTGGATCCCTGGCAGTGCCCAAGGCCAGGCTGGACACTGGGGCTGGAGCAGCCTGGGACAGTGGGAGGTGTCCCTGCCATGGCAGGGGTGGCACTGGGACAGTGGAGGTGTCCCTGGGACAGTGGGAGGTGTCCCTGGGACAGTGGGAGGTGTCCCTGCCGAGGCAGGGGTGGAACAGGATGAGCCCTGAGGTCCCTTCCCACCCAAACCATTCTGTGATTCTAGGTATAGTTTGAGGGGTGGGGATTTTTTCACCCGTCTCTCCTGTATGACATTCCCAGTTGAAATGTTTTTAAAACTGGAATTATTCAGGAAATCGTTCTGTTCATGATATTCCCCAGGGAAAGTGTGGCTGGCTGCACCCTCAGTCAACTGTCAGGAGGAAGGAATGAGCAGAGACATCACCATCATCACTACCATTAGAAATGAGGGGGCAGGGATGTCCAAGGTGGTATGTGCACAATTCTCTGATTTCAGATGAGGAAGGGAAATGAACTCACAGCTGACACTCATCTCCTTTGATGCCCTTGGTTGTGCAGAAACATTTCCCTGTGTTTGTGTTGCAGACGGACGCGTGGCCATTGCACTTGCAAGCTGTGGAGCAGAGAGGGAGAAGATGCGACGTTGAATGAAGAAGAGAAACAAATTTGATAGCAATTAAGTCCTTTAGTTGTCAAACTGAGATCCATCAACAATTAACGTGCAGATGAAAACCCATTTGGTGCTCTTTGCTTTCTTTGTGCTACAGAAGGCAGACGAAAATAGAACTGTGCATCAAAACAGAGCAGGCACAGACTACCCAGGAGTGGTGTTTTGTATGAAATCATCATCAGACTCTGCTTTTTAGCCTCAAAAATTCATCTCACTTCCTCTCCTACTGTTAAGACAGCAGAGGTGATACAACTAGAAAGGAAAAGACAATATTTGAAATCATTTGGGGCTTGCTAACACATTTCAGCCAAACTCAAAACTCTTGAGAGAAGAGTTTGGAAAATAAAACAAAGCCTGTGGGACTTCAAGGGCTTTTTCCAGAAATAAATAAATAGGCCTTGGTAAAAATAATGTTTCATCAGTCCTACTGAGGAAATAATGTCATTACCAACAGCATCAGCAGAAAACATCTGCTGCTAAGATGATGTCCATGCTGGGACCAGTTGGGGTGCATTCCCCAAATATATTTTAGGATAACTTTGCACTGAATGTCATCCTGAAGCAAACCTGCACAGCCCTGAACTACTCCAGGTTTGGGACAGCCCAAAACAGACCACCTCACACACCTGAGTCTGCTCAAGGTCCAGCATGGTGGGGACATACAGGAGATTTTCTTCACAAAAATGCTCCTGATTTGAGCTAAGTGCTCATATTGGCACACTTTGAGACCTTTATAAATAAAGATGTAGAGAAACACTCACAAAAACCCCCAAACCAAACCAACAAACAAGAACAAAGCCTACACAGGCAGCTGACTTTGGTATCTTGTTCACTAACACTGAACAGATTTAACAATTTCTCCTGGCATGTAGGTGCCTTTTAGGAGTCATTCTGCCAGTGCAGGTGAATCCATCTGGAGCTGTGCATAGCAGAGTGTACAATAAAGGAAAAATACACAAAACAAAGATCCCTTGTTTATGGTCCCTGAGCTGGCTGGGAACAAGACACTCTAAAGGCCAGAGCCTCCTTGTTAAGGAGACATATTCCTCCTCATTAGGCAGCCATGCCAATCAATGGACCAGCAGATTCTTAGACATGAAATCCCCATCCTGAATATCTGTGCCAGCCTTGAACCTTATTTTAGGAATCCTTTTGATATCTTCTTTCTGCTGGCACATAATGGAAGCTACACTGTATCAGGGACACTTAATTGTGCTTCTCAGATGTGGATGAGTGGTTTCCTAGCAGCAACACAGAGCAAAATAGGAAGAAGCAAAAAGGCCTATTGTGGGAACAAGGAGACTGAATGAAAATTCAACAAAATAATTGTATTCAGTGAAGGAAACACTCTTTTCATTAGTTCCACTTAAAGGAAAACAAGCCTTAGTACTATGGAGAATGTCTTGTACTTCTTTCCTTCTGCTTTGCACAAGGGAAGCAAAGTAAAGTTGAATCAATATTCAATATGAACACACATGAAATTTCTCCTGATTTTTAAACCTCAGGTTCTTTAAAGGCAGATTGCAGCATCTTGAGCTATAACATTAATTCTTCTTTCCTCTCTGCTCTTTGGTGTATCGAGAAGACTGAACACTCAAATATCTCTATTTAAAATAACAGAATCTAATCATTTATCCACTTTCCACCAGCCTGTAACTGGAGATCATTCACTAAAGAACTGGAATATGCACGGACATTTTCCTGTGGCTTTTCAGACAACTTTAAACTTCAGAAACAAACTATTGATAGAATGTTCCAGACAACCTCACTGGAGCCTGCAAAGGACAATTTGTATCCAAATTGTCATCTGGAGACTGATAGAGCAGAAACCTAAAACCACTGGAAATGGTTTTTTTTGACTGTGAATTGTGGTACCAGCCTGATGATGAACTCCCTTCCACCAGATGAGTCTCCTTCCACCTTCTCCACAAACCACGGGTCACGGATTCAGTCAGAGATGGTCAGGGGGATCCTTACTCCTCCTTTGGTGTTTGTGATGGTCCAGCTCCCCAGTGCAGCACCACCACCCACCCTCCCAACGCCACCCTTCCGTGCCAACGTGCTGGAGCTGCCCTGCAGGGCCCCCCCAGCCCAGGCAGGAGGTCCATGGCACCAGCAGCTCCCATGCCACCAGCAAAGGCTGCACGGGTGTGTTCGGAGGGGCTGCCACAGCTGCAATCTGATTTCAGGCTCAATAGTGCCTTCCCTTCACTTGCAAATAACTTCCTTATCTCCCACCAGCATATTTTCATGGGAAACTTTAAACAGAAAATTCAGAAAAATCCTAAATGCACAGAAAGCACCTTGCAGCTATTTTTACATTTGATGTGCTGCATTTCCTGCCCTTCCTGATTAATACTCCTCTACTTGGACACTTCCTAAAAGCAGCCTTTGAGGAGTGATTTACCTGCCATTTAGTTATTATCTGCCTAGCTCTGCCAACACCAGGGTGTATGATGTGATGCAAACAATTTTTCAGTGAAATAACTGCAGTTTGACAAAATGTTTTCAACACAAGTAATATAATCTTGTGCTGGGACTTTTTACAGGGATATGTAGGAGTGAAGGCATTGAAATAAAAGAGGGCAGGGATGGATGGGATATGGGGAAGAAATTGTTCCCTTTAGGGTGGGCAGCCCTGGCACAGGGTGCCCAGAGCAGCTGTGGCTGCCCCTGGATCCCTGGCAGTGCCCAGGGCCAGGCTGGACATTGGGGCTGGAGCACCTGGGACAGTGGGAGGTGTCTGTGGCAGGGGTGGAACGAGAGGATCTATCAGAACCCTTCCAACCCAAACCATTCCATGGTCCCAGGGCTCACTGGGCAGTGAGTGTGCAAACAAACAGATGTTGGTGTGTCAGGCTGGAGTGTACAACAACGCAGTGAGTGTGCAAACAAACAGATGTTGGTGTGTCAGGCTGGAGTGTACAACAGTCTCCAGCACAGCTGTGACCGTGGGCTCTAAAAACAGAGCAGCACTAAGTATTGCTCACAAATGCACAAAAAGAGTGAAATCAGCACATTATTAATGGGAAAGGATGGAGGGACCACAGCTCAGAGAAGGAAAAAAGCAGAGCTAGCCCTGCTGACTGTCAGCCAATCCTTATCTGAAGAACTCCCTCTGGGAAGATTTTCACCAAGTAAAAATGACTAATAGGCAGCAGTCACAGCCTGGCTGCATCAGATAGGGTGATTTGCTCTGGCTTTCCCTTTCCCAATCCACCTCAGTCTTTCTGCCCAGGTTCCTGCTTCCCTCATTCTTTCCCCTTCCCAGTAAACAGTGTTAGATCACAGCCAATTAAAAACCTGGCTCCAAAGCACTTGAGAGCAAAGCACTTCTGACATGAGCTGCTGGTTCCATCAGATAAGGAATGAACGCTGTTCCACAATCTCAACACATTTTCTAATTTCTTTTTCAGGCATCTGGATGATTTCAGTCTGTCATTCATTATCTCAATGACAAACTATTTTGGGACAATCCTTATGCACAGGAGTCCAAAGGAACCTGCTCTCCATTTCCACAGGCATAGAAAAGTGATACTAGCAACAGGCACGTTGTGATCCAGTGATTAAACCTGAAAGCTCAGGGTACAGTTCTGTATTTTCTCAGGCAACTCAGCCTCAATTTATTCATTACTTTCAAGTAAACTTTAGAGCATTTCAAAGTATCTTCACCTGAAATAAGTTTATGAGTACCAGCAGTATCTAATCTGGCAGACAATGCTGTGAGATCTAATGTCAGGAATGCACCTTCCCCATGGTACCCACACTGCTGTGCAGTCTGTTGGAACTCCACATCCCTTTGCTCTAAGGGAGGCAGCTGTATCCCTGTGGGATTTTCCCTTTGTCAAATCTGTCCATTGGGAAGTTCTTCATAGCCCCAAGCATCACCACCTCCCTCCTGCTTGAGGAAACAGGACTCCATGCTCCTACTGACCCTCATGTTCATCCAAAAGGTGAATAATCAAAATTCCAATAA
This sequence comes from Acrocephalus scirpaceus scirpaceus, assembly GCA_910950805.1. Classification (NCBI taxonomy): domain Eukaryota; kingdom Metazoa; phylum Chordata; class Aves; order Passeriformes; family Sylviidae; genus Acrocephalus; species Acrocephalus scirpaceus. Next base: position 215,801 of record OU383778.1, on the reverse strand, counting down.
ACACACTAAGTTAATATCCAAGTATTTTCTACTGGTTTGACTCCACACTTGGAGGAAGCAATAAAAAGTTTTCCATGTCCCCACTGCCAGAGGGCAGGGCTGGATGGGATCTTGGGCAGGAATTGTTCCCTGGCCCAGGGTGCCCAGATTTGCTGTGGCTGCCCTGGATCCCTGGCAGTGTCCCAGGCCAGGCTGGACACTGGGGCTGGAGCAGCCTGGGACAGTGGGAGGTGTTGTTGTTCATGGCAGTGAATTGGAATGAGATGAGTTTTAAGGTCCCTTCCAACAAAAACAATTCCATGATTCTATGATTAAATCTCTTAGTGGCAAGAAGTTCTTTCCCTCACATCTGCACCTCTCACAGCCAGGTTCTGGTTTATAACACTGAAAAATTCACAGCTATTCAAAACCATGCCACAAGGCTGCAGGTCAAAACTCCAAGTCTTCCACATATATTTCTCAATATTAAATGCATTGGTCTTTCAAGGAAGACTTTTTCCCAGTTTGTTAACTGGACCGTGCACAGCTGGAAACAGTTCCTTGTGCCAAAGAGTCCCAAAGCACTTCACAAACTGAAATGCAATTTTAACAGAGTTCTTCTAATCCTCAACTGAAATCCAGCCAAGTCCTCAGTGAAATACAGCAAGCCTTTATGAAGCAGACAGTTTTAACTATAAACACACAACACATTAACCAAATGGAAGAGAAGGTGAAACTTGGATAAGCAGAAATTTGTTCAAGACATTTGGATCAACACTTTCTTTTAAAAACAGGATGATCAAACACTAAAATACAGACATTTTTCACTGTGGTCATTTCCAAGAAAAGAGGATATAAAATCATCTTTATGTGCAATGAAAGTAATTTCACTCAGCAGTTTGAGTATCTTTGATTTGAAGAAACAAGAACTGAGCCTCGCCTGCAGGAAAGGAAACGTGAATTATCAGGATGTAATTTAAGACAGTGGAGGAAGGAGTGAAAAGCACGGAGGAGCTCAGTGCAGGAGGTCTGAGCACTTACGCTGGCACGTGCCCCCGTTAGTGGGGTCCCCGTAGTAGCCCGAGATGCATGTCTCACAGTGCTTGCCCGTGGTCAGGTTCTCACACTTCTCACAAATGCTCTCGTTTACACACTTGCTGTGCCCGTTACACTGACAGGCTGAAGAAAAGAGGAAAACTGTGAGTATTGGTGCTCAAATATAGCTCACAGAGACACTCAGGAGTCTGTGCTGTGCAGAGCACAAATGAAACCATTTCATGCACCTTCCCAAGAGCTTCTCGTCTCTTGGACCCAAAGACAGGTGGATATCAAAAAACAAAATTTAAAGCAACACACAGAAACTGAACTGCAAAACTTTATGTGCACATTGTACTGGAGGCTGGTGGTGGGATGGATTTACAATGAACAGGAAGGGCAGTGTCAGTTTTGTGTCAAAAACATTAGTTAAAATCATCCTAAGCATTATTAACACTTAAAACAACCTCCAAAGGAAGATGTGCCTTTCTTTCAAACAGCCTTAAAATAAATAAACAAACAAAAGTTAAAACCTCAGTAAAGGTTTGCAGGGAAAAGAAAAATTTCTCTCAAGTAATAAACAATAATGTCTTCATGCAACAAACCTGTGCAGCTCAGCTGCTTCACAGCTCCTTCCATCTCCAAGGGTGCAATTCCTATTCATATTCCATGCTCTTCTCCTCCTTCCATTAACAGGAGGAAACACAAGACACCACCACAGCCTTAAAAACTCCCTTCCCTTGCACTTGACTGAAATGTTGGACAATTAAAGCTGCTCGTTTACCTGGACACTGAATGAAGGACCAGTTATAGCTGCTCTCCACAGAACACATGCTGACATTGAGGACAGGCTCCAAGCTGTGTTTCCCTGGCGTGGATGGGGTTGGCATCTTGACAGGACCCCGGTAAGAGCCCTCGATGCATTTGCCCTTCCCGGTGTTGCTGGGATCCGTGCACCACCCACAGCCCGGCTGCTCCAAGCACTGGGCACACGTGCAGTAGCCTGAGCAGTTTTCAGCTACAAAAAAAACAAACCAAACCATGAAATTGTGGAATAAATCACTACCTCACACACAGGCAACAAAAAATGCAGAATGAATTCTGCATAACTGTATTTTTATCTCACCAAAATATTTATCTGATCAAACCTAGAAATATTTATTCTGATATTCACAGTTACATATTCATTCCTATCAGTATATTTACTCCACAATCTAAGATAACTATTAACAAAAGTTCCAATAATCAATGAGTTACAAAACAGCACAACACACAGAGAGGTTTTTCAAACCATTACACGCCCTCTAACACCAGAGGTTAATGTTCCCTCTACAAAACATCTCTGATGGATTTAAAATAGATCGGGTGATCAAATGAGCCATCTGGAAGCAAAGGCTAAAAACCAGCCAGTTCAGTCCCTCTGAGCCTCTTCCTACCACGTTTCGGTATCACATGCTAGTATTTCAAGTATTTAGAATTTGTATTCTAAAGCATAGAATACAAATAGGAGAGTAAAATTCCACCCTTTAGCCCCTGCTTTCTCTAATGGGATTGGATTTTAGGGGTGACAAACTCTTTACATACAGAAAACTTTTTCTATTCCTTTCCCCAGACCATCTTGAAAAATATTTTCTGGATTCTTGGTGTTGCAAGATGAGCAGATTTTCTATTTTCATGTTTAAATAGACAATATTTGCCTTTAAAGAGAAAAAAAAGGTTGTTTTCCATTATTTTAGCTTACTCATCTCCTGCCTGATGTTTCCTCCAACTTTTGACCTCTGGTAATATGGGAAGTTCATACTCTCTTTCCTTAAATTCCTTTTCTTCATCTCTTATTTTGCAACACCTTGAGCTAGTTGTGATACCCTTGCTCACACCCAGCTCCTAAAGAATTCAACATAAATAAAATAATTTCTGCATCTTCACTTGCTTTAACCTTTCAGGCTCTTTTACCCCAGTTAGAAAAGAAAACTATTCCAAAGTGCAATGAAGCTTCTGCAGTTTGCTCACATCTACCTAAAAGGGGCAAAAAAGTAAATAATTTCTTTAAAATGAGGTAAGAATTGCTACTACAGTCTGTAAGGAGACAACACTTCAGAATAAAACACTTGTGTAAGCCCTAACTTGGATTGGATAATCAGGCAGTCACAGGATGCTTTGGGTTGGAAAGGACCTTACAGACTGCATCTTTCCACCCCTGCCAGGGGCAGCAGACCTTCCACTAGACCAGGGTGCAAACCCCCTCCAGCCCAGCCTTGCCCCTTCCATCCAGGGCACTTCCAGCACAACCCACTCGGGGTCTCCATGGCTTTTCCTGCTTTTCCCAGCACGGCCGAGCGCGCGGCCCCGCGGCGGGAGCGTCACTCACGCGGACAGCTGCTCATGGTGTACCACTCCATGCACTGCCCGTAGGGGAACGAGGCCACGTAGGCGTTGGAGTCCACGCACTGCTTCATGTTGCTGCACCACATGCACTCGGAGCTGCCGCTGGTGCACTCCCCGCAGGCGGCGCGCAGCGCGCAGGGCGGGCGGCACTGCTTGGCGCTGTGGTTGGCTGTGGGGGGAACAACCGTCAGTGCTCTTCCCAAAACAGTCACGGAATGGTGGGCTTGGAAGGGGCCACAGAGAGCATCTCATCCCACCCCACTGCCCCAGGCTGCTCTTCCCAAAACAGTCACGGAATGCTTGGGCTTGGAAGGGGCCACAGAGACCAGCTCATCCCACCCCACTGCCCCAGGCTGCTCTTCCCAAAACAGTCACGGAATGGTGGGTTTGGAAGGGACCACAGAGATCATCTCATCCCACCCCACTGCCCCAGGCTGCTCTTCCCAAAACAGTCACGGAATGCTTGGTTTGGAAGGGACCACAGAGACCATCTCATCCCACCCCACTGCCCCAGGCTGCTCTTCCCAAAACAGTCACGGAATGCTTGGGCTTGGAAGGGGCCACAGAGACCATCTCATCCCACCCCACTGCCCCAGGCTGCTCTTCCCAAAACAGTCACAGAATGGTTGGTTTGGAAGGGACCACAGAGACCATCTCATCCCACCCCACTGGCCCAGCCCGCTCCAAGCCCCAGCACCCAGCCTGGCCTTGGGCACTGCCAGGGCCCCAGGGGCAGGCACAGCTTCTGCAGGGAATGGTGCTGTGAGTGTGGTCTCCTGCTCTCTGCAGTTCTGCTGATGTATTCCTTCCTCTGCAGTTCTGCTGATGTATTCCTTAGCTGCCCTCCCCAGCAAAGTGCAGGGTTTTTACATGAGTGTAGGCTCATGTAAAACAGAACCCTGCTTTACGTGAATGTGCAGGGATGTGTTTTCAGTGATTTGATCAATTCCAGACATCAAACAAGCACTGAAAGCAGAACTAACTCAGTAGTTTGTAGTATGAGCCAATGCTTTAAGTTTTGTTCCAAGTGACTGTTCTCAGACCATGAAAATCAGGGTAAAGCTTAAACCCAAGTGCTGCAAGTGAAATCATACAGAATTTTGAGTTCAGGTTCCACATTCAGGATTCGCCTCCTGCACTTCCACAAAGAATAATTTCATCTGGTGCAGTGCACTTAAAATTTTTATTTAATCAACCAACTTCCCTAATACTTAAAGAGGCACTAATTGGTATTCAGAAATAATCAGCTACAATGGAGAATTAACAGACCAAGCCATCTGAAAAGATATGCAGTTTCAACAAAGCTGGAAGACTTTTCCCAAAAGCAAACAGCTTCTTTTATTCAAAGTTCTCATATCTCTAAAGTGTCTTGGCCAATTAATTTCAAACTTTGATAAAATCCTCCTCTGGCTACATAGCAGGGGAGGGGAAAAAGGGGAATTCAATTGGAAAGTTACTTTTTTTATTTTTTTGAAACAGGAGATTGCTCCATACCATAATTACCCTAAATGTCACATGTAGGTATGCAATTCAGAAAAAAATAATTAAAATAATGTACTTCAAATATTTTACAGTTAACAGCATAAATGTTGAGCTATTTTAAAAATTTCTATTTCCTGCATGAAATAAGTACACAAGACACTGGTTCAGAAGCACTTTTCCTTGGTAAAGTCCTGATGCAGCTGGTTTAAAATGTAATGAAATGCATTCTCTTTACTGTCTAGGAAAGATAAATCAAGCAGACAGCTGTTGTTACCTGGCCTTTCACAGACAGTGCCGTTGACCTCGTTGATACACGTTGCTGCCTTCAATCCCTGCTGGGAAGGCTCAGCTAAATACCCACAAAATCCAGCATCACTTGGCTCGTTGGGAAGCCACTGCACGAGGGTGTTGGTGAAGGGGGACATGTCCTCCCAGCACCAATAGGACACGTTGATTTTCCGCAGCCCAACCCACGGAGTCAAAGTTTTGGGCTAGAAATAAAGGAGCAGATCAAATCTAAGTTAGTGTTGCTGGCCACAAACTTGTTAACATAAAGATCCTGTAAGACAACTGTTTCTACTGGCAGTTTATTTTTCAGCACACTTTCATTTTGGGGAGGAGCATTTGAGCTCTGTTGGTATAATATGTGGTTTTACTGCTAAAATAAGTAAATATCACCTACTTCAAACTGATTTTATGCACTTTTATACCCTAGAACTGCAGCTTCCAATAGCAACAGGGGTACAAAGCATATCATGCTAACACCAACATATATTCTTGTTATTACTGAACATCTACATACAGTTTACTTGAAAAAGGAGCAAGTGCTAAGCAGAGCCTCCCCCAGCACAGCCACCAGTGCTCCAAGCCTCATCCAGCCTGGCCTTGGGCACTGCCAGGGATCCAGGGGCAGCCACAGCTGCTCTGGGCACCCTGGGCCAGGGCCTGCCCACCCTGCCAGGGAACAATTCCTGCCCAATCTCCCATCCATCCCTGCCCTCTGGCACTGGGAAGCCATTCCCTGGCTCCTGTCCCTCCAGCCCTTGGCCCCATCCAGCTCTCCTGGAGCCCCTGCAGGGACTCTGAGCATTCCCTGGAGTTTTCCCTTCTCCAGGGGAACATTCCCAGCTCTCCCAGCTGCCTCCAGAGCAGAGGGGCTCCAGCCCTGCAGCAGCTCCGGGGCCTCCTCTGGACTCTCTCCAGCAGCTCCACGTCCTTGTGCTGTTGGCCCCAGGGCTGGGGCAGCTCTGCAGCTGGGGAATCACCTCAGGGCCACAGGGACAGAGTCCCCCCTCCCCTGCTGCCCACGCTGGCATCAGCCCAGGGTACAGTTTCCCACCTTACAAGCATTCTATACTAATTCCCATTAAAACAGGCTCCAAGTCTCTTTAGGCTCACTTTTTAAAGGACTCTGTAGGTAGAAAAAAAAATCCCTGTAAATTAACAATTCTGTTTTACACAGTGTAAAGATTTAAACACTGTGAGGGAAGGGTTACCATGTGTGTTTAGGAATTTACACTCAGCTGCTGGAGTATCCAGAAACACCTGGAGCTCTCAGAATCATGTACTTCTACAGTACACCAGGCTTGGCTTCCTCGTTTTACAAAAGGTTTAACCAACAGTCTTGTTTAAACTGCACCCTACCTTTCCTTGGCTTCACTGACTCCCCTCTGAAACACTGTCATTGCTGAAATTCCACTTGAAAATTACAAAGGGAATCAAGGCAGGGAATGTTCTTGTTTTAACAGGGGAATATTTCTCTTAAGTACAGAAGTTCTCCCTTGAAAAAAAGCAATCCTGTTGCCTCCAGTCTCATTTTTCCTAGAGAAAACGCTTCCCACAGTGGCCTCTGGGACCCAGGAGTTGTTATTCTGATGTGCCATCAAGCCACAGCAGCTTTCCAGGCTAATCCAGGATTTTAGAAGAGATGCACAGCATCGCTCTTTGTCAGGGCTGCAGCACCACCTACACAACTTGCCCTGAACATCTCCCTTCTTTCTCCCAGGGACTGGAAAAAATATGTATTTCTTTCATGGATGCATGAAGAGGGAAAAATTCCACTTCACTTCTCCCTGGGCCTGACAGAAAAGCACCTGCCACTAAATCACACACAAATCATGTCAAATAAGCCAAGCAGCTCTGTGGAATGAGAAGGCGACATTTTAAACAGCTGCTTTTCTGAGCTGAGTAAATAACTCAATCCTTTACATTAAACACCTCCAGTGCCCCAAAGGGATTTTTGTTTATAAAATATTGTGCACAAGTCACCAGAGGGCTCCTGCTGCAGTCCTGTATTCCACCGGGAAACGTGGGTGTGATTCCAGTACACAAAGTGGTATCTCCAAGGCACTGTGTATGTTTATATTTATCTTTCCCATTTACATTCTCTACAATTTCAGCTTAGAAGCACCCAGAGGACACACTGAATTTCAAAAGAAAATCAGTTGGTTTTGGTTAAGAGGCATTTCCATTGTGTACAGAGCACACAACACCGGCAAGGGCTCCTCCACAGGCACAGCTTTATTACACAAGAGAAGCACTCACCGAGGACTGAACCTTCTGCAGCTCCTTCAGAACAAATTCCACTTTCTTCTGGGTGGTGAGAGAAGCCAGTAAAGCACCATTGGACCTGCAGGACAGTTTGGCATGATCGTAATTCTCCTTGGTGCTGGTGATCTTCAGGCAGGAGTTGCCAACCAAATGCCAGTTTGTTCCGCAGATGTTTTCTGGGGGACAAGTGGGGAAAGAAAGTTAACCCAGAGACACAGGTGACCTTCCCAGCAATCAAGGCAGTGAAAGAACCATGGAAAAACATGAGCCCAGGTGGGCAAGAGGCCAGTGGTCCCTGGGCTGTGCCAGCTCTGGGGTGGCAGCAGGGCCAGGGCAGTGCCCGTCCCTGTGCTGGGGCACCTCCAGTGCTGGGGCAGCTCTGGAGGGGCTGGAGCGTGTCCAGGGAAGGGAAGGGAAGGGAGCTGGGAAGGGGCTGGAGAATTCCTGAGGGAGCTGGGAAAGGGCTGGAGAATTCCTGAGGGAGCTGGGAAGGGGCTGGAGAATCCCTGAGGGAGCTGGGAAGGGGCTGAGCCTGGAGCAAAGGAGGCTCAGGGGGGCCCTGGTGGCTCTGCACAAGTCCCTGCCAGGAGGGGACAGCCGGGGGGGATTTGGGATCTGATCCCAGGGAACAAGGGGAAATGCCCTCAAGTTGTGCCAGGAAATGTTCAGGTTGCAAAATCGGGAGAATTTCTTCCCTGAAAGTGTTGCCAAGGACTGGAAGGGCTGCCCAGGTCAGTGGTGGAGTCTCCACCCCTGGAAGTGTTCAGAAAATAAGCAGACGTGGCCCTCAGTGCTGTGGCTTAGTGCCAGGGTGAGGTTTGGACAGAGGTTGAACTTGATGATGATCTTGAGGTGTTTTCCAGCCTTAATGATTTTGTAAACCCTTCCACTAAGAAATACCTACAGCCCTGTCCCAAACCAGTATAAATTAGAGATGTGCTCAGAAATGTTGGAACATAATAATATTGGAGAAGGGAATCTGCTTAGGGGAGCTGAAGTCCAAGATCAGCATTTTTGGTTAACTGCAGTATGTAATCAAAGCATTTATTACAATGTTGAATAGTAAAATAGTAAAATTGTAGGAGAAAGAGGAGAAAAAACCAAATCTGTATTTTGTTGATGTCTTGAACCCATTTATCCACTCACAGCTGTCAGGAGACCTTCTGGCAGGAGAGGGTTGTCATGCTAATCCTGTCCACAGCATGAACTTCCAGGATTAATCCCTGCTTCAACTTGAGCACAACCCCCCCACTGAAGAACTCCTTACACTTTGTGATTAATTATTTCCCTTACAGAAAAAATCCTGATGGGCATTTCCAGTGTGAATTCAGACATAACAGATGGAAAAGCTCTGAAGTGTCAATTTTTCAGATGAGCTTTTTACACATATGATCAGGTCATCCCCTTTTCTACATCAAATAAAATAGACCAAGGTTTTTATCTATCTCACTACAAGATGTTTTTCTCACTTTCATTGCTCTTCTTCAAAGTTGTCTCAAATTTAAACTGTTGCAGAGTGGCAAACACCAGACCTGGACATGCCCAGACCTACCAGCTCCTAGGGGAAGGTTTTCCATGTGCATTAAAATGTCTAATGGGTTTTCTCCCCTTTCTCTGTATTTTATTGCCTACAAATATTAATCACTGAAGATCCTGTATTTCTCTCCCAGTCAGTGGGATAAAAAAATTGTACTGCAAGGGAACTAATAAGCAGCTCCTGTGAGCTCCACTGAAACACCCTAATAGGAGAATTTTCCTTAAACACTTCAGGTGTTACTCGCCTCATTTGTCCAGTGTGTGCCATTATGCTTTTGCACAATTCTAGTTCCTAAATTAAATAGCATGCATTATTAAATCTAATATCTTGTAGAAGCCTATTATCAACAGCTTTTATCAAATGAAAAGGGAGAGATGAAATACAGCCTAATAATTATACCAGTGATCACAGTCCTCTTCAGACAACTGGGACTGAAAAATATTTCAGCAGACTTGCTGGATTTACTACAAATTAGGTTTCATACCAAAGCTGGCATGATTAAACAACACTATTTTCTCCATCTTAACACTAAAAATTACAGATTTGGGGGTAAAACCAGCAAAAATTTAAAAAAACACCCTACAACAACTTCTGGAGTGGGTGAATTTGGGCTACGCCAACCTACCTGGCAAAGCAATGCACTCCTGATTCCTGGGCTCCCACTGACAGTTTTGGTCCATGGCACAGCTTTTACAACTTGTCTTTTTGTTACAGTAATAGGCAGGATTATCCTTAGGACAATTGTCATAGATAGTAACAGGAACCTAAAATAAATAGCACAGGTGAGGCTTTTTCCCATATCCAAGCCATGTGGGTTTATAATAGCCACGATTATAACACTGAATATCACAGTTCAGCTCTTTTATAAAAGGAATTTATATATCCAAAAGCTGTGGGGCTGGGCACAGCCTGGACTGGGTATCCACAATACTCCCCAAAACACCACCTGACATGTTTCCTGTACTAAAGGTTTTACCAGAGGGCTACTTTGTTTTTTCTACGGAAAGCCCTATTTGTATCAAACCCAAAATGTGATTAATGAATAATCATACAATGATGAAACCTCCACCTCTTCCTCTCCCCACAGCCATCCTCCTAAATTCATTGGAAAATACCATGCAAAACCTTTGGATCAAACTGAAAAAATCCAAGGATGTGGCACTTTTGAGCTAGACATGCACTGGGAATAGCGAAACAGGGATCATAACACTGACAGATGAAAATGTGGGCATTTGCTATTCCAAAGGGTAAATTTAAACTAAGGAAGTGTTAAGAGGCATTACCTGTTCCTCTGTGCAGTTGTTGTGTGCTGGGATACACTGGTCAGAGCACCACTGACAGCTGTTTGTGTTGGCTGTGCAGCTGTAGCAGTCTGTAATCTGATCACATTTTTCATTGTCTACAACTATTAAAGAAAAAAACCTGCATGACCAAAAACAGGCATTTCCTGACAGAGCTCTAAGAACTTGATTATTTACAGCAAAAGATACAACCAAAGAGCAGTGCCTGTAGCTTTTCTGTTAGCAACTAAATACAGGTACTTCCATGTGTTTGAACTGGTAAAAAATTGCTTTTATTTACAACAGCAATCATTTTTAGTGCCCAAGGAGCCCTAAAGCACATGACCAGAAAATAATGCACCAAGACAAGGAAGCACATGAACTAAGACACATAAATGATGCCAGAGGGTATTCCATAAGGACAGTGGCCATCTCCCACCACAGGCCCATCTTCCTGCAAGCCTGGCTCTCAAGTGGAGCATTTTCATGTGAAGCTTGAACTTTTCATTCATCCTTCCAATTATTTATTGCCTGGGTTTTGTGAAAATTTCTGTACATTGGGAGCCCAGCAAGGCAATGTCCCTTTACATTAGTTCCTATTAAATAATTAAAGGCTGCACATCTGTTACAGAATCAAGGGTTGTACAGTCAATTCAGAGCAATGAATGTATCAGGATAAAGTTGTTTAAAATTATCCTAAGGGGAAATACCTTAAATCAGACCTTAAATTAATTCATTTTATCTGCCTCTATACATAGAATCATAGAATGCCAGAATGGGTTGGGTTAGAAGGGACCTTAAAGATCATCTGGTACCAACCCCCTGCCAAAAAAATAAAGTGACTTTTCCTAAAGGAGCATTCCTGCTGTCTCTTTGGAAGTACAGGATAACTCCAGCAGATCCAGAAGCCCTTCCTTGCCCCATGGTGCTCTTCAGCAAATCCTTGACTCGCACAAGGTCAATTCTTGGAGCAAACATTTACACAATGATCATTTACAGTCCAGCCCTGGTTCCTGGCTGGTGATGCTTGTTAGGGATAGAGAAGTTCAAGGAGCAGGGTAGGAAAAAGATCTCATGAACGAGCAGCTTTGGGAGCAGGAAACAGAAACAGCTGCACATCTCCCTGAGGCTTGGTCAGGGGAAGGGCTCCCAGGACCTGTGGAAGCACAACCACAGCCCCCATGTAAAACCTGACCTTGGAATGGCACACAATTAACACAGGACACAACAGGAAAAAGAGCCTGCACACCCTTAGAAAGGGAACAGAAAGGATGTGACACATACCTGGCTTGGGAGGACAGTCTTCAAAGACCTTTTGCTGCTGCTCCACTGTTGCATTTTCCCAGGGGATGCAGCGAGGAGGAGCAAGGTGGAGAGCCCACACACATCTGACACCAGGACCTGCCCGCAGGCAGGACGTCTCGTTCTCAAAAGCCTCACATCTCTCAGGTGTGAACTTGAGGATGTCACTCAGGAGGAGGCTGTTGAAGCCTCCAAATACGTACATGGTGCTGGACAACATGGAAGCAAAGAGAGAAAAATTCACAGCTGTTTTCATGGACAGAGCACTGCCCCAGGTAAACGGGATTTAAGGTCTGAGGGAAGTGTTTTATTACATGCCAGCATATATAAATCCAAATAAATAGCTCTTGGTTAAGGGAGGCACTAAAGAAAAGGTCAGACAAATTTCACTGTTTCAGAGAAGCCGGTGAGACTCAACACAGAGTCAAAGCTATTCAAGGTCATCAACTAATCTTCCTCTTCAGCCAAAACTCTGAGGGGCCCAATCAACATGATTATACATTAAATGCTGCAAAAATGTGGGATCCTCCTGTAATCTACACTAGTAATACATGGAGGAGGCTAAAAATTGGGGAGATGGTACCACAGCATTAAAGCAGACTTCAGACACTGTGACAAAACAATCTGATGCTGTCACTCTCTCTGCTCCTCTGTAGGAAAACCATACTTTGCATGGCTGGTAACAACCAAGCAGAGTCATTGTGTCAACTAAAAGACCCCAAACAACCTCCAAAACAAATAATATTCTGTAGGAAGAGGAGTGGGGTATTTCAAACCTCCTTCAGTGTCAGCTGCACAAACCAAAATCATAAATTTTAGTAGTTACATGAAAATGTCACACAAAAACTCTCTGTGCCTCTGTGTCTGCCAATGCACCTTTAAAAATATGGTGAAGAAGGGCCAAGGCAACTGAAAAGAGAAGTTTTGGTTGAATAATAAATGCTTTTGTGATCATTTTCATTTTATTTGAGAATTCCTATGACAGGAATTTCTCAAACTCGGTAGCACTGATTCAGTAATTCATCTGGAAGCAGGGATATCTCTGCAGTGTGTGAGGCTCAACAGCCAAAATCTCAGCCAAGATTTCACCCCAACACTGGACATCTCGTGCCTGGGGAAGAGCAGCCCCACAGGATAACATGTGCAAAGTGAAACATGAAGAAATTTAAAAAAGCATGAGTGAAATTCAGATTTGGAAATAAATAGTGTCAGTGCTGCTAAGAAGTAAGTGTGAAATACATTGAAATGCACAATTATGAAATAAGTAAAAACCAGAAAAATATATTAAAATAATGAAGAAAAATCTAATTATTGAAAAAACTGAGTGAACTGAGGCAGTTTAGCCCACGAATGAGGAGCTGATGAAACAGGTGAATACTGAAGTGAGTGAAGATCTGAAAACTTTCAGAGATTCACAGAATGGTTTGGGTGGGAAGGAACCTTAAATCCCACCTCATTCCACCCCATGCTGGGGGCAGGGACACCTTCCACTATCCCAGGCTGCTCCAAACTCCATCCAACCTGGCCTTGGACCCCTCCAGGGATGGGGCAGCCCAAACCTCCGTGGACAAGGAGGTTTGTGACAGACCCTCAGCCCTCTGCCCCAGAGCTCCCAATCCCCACGTGCACATTCCCAGGGCTGTGAACACCTCTGCCCTTACCTGTTGTACAGCACAGCAGAGTGCCCAAACCTGTTCACATCGTGGTGGAGAGCCGGGCGAGGCAGCACAGACCATCGATCACAGGCTGGAGAGAAAAAAACCCTTCCAGAAATCACAGAGCACACTTCTTCCTGAGAGATCCCAGAGTACCCGTGATCCCTCAGTAAAGATCCGGGGCTGGAGAGTGTCCAGGGAAGGGAAGGGAGCTGGGAAGGGGCTGGAGAATTCCTGAAGGAGCTGGGAAAGGGCTGGAGAATTCCTGAGGGAGCTGGGAAGGGGCTGGAGAATTCCTGAAGGAGCTGGGAAAGGGCTGGAGAATTCCTGAGGGAGCTGGGAAGGGGCTGGAGAATTCCTGAGGGAGCTGGGAAAGGGCTGGAGAATTCCTGAGGGAGCTGGGAAGGGGCTGGAGAATTCCTGAGGGAGCTGGGAAAGGGCTGGAGAATTCCTGAGGGAGCTGGGAAGGGGCTGGAGAATCCCTGAGGGAGCTGGGAAAGGGCTGGAGAATTCCTGAGGGAGCTGGGAAGGGGCTGGAGAATTCCTGAGGGAGCTGGGAAGGGGCTGGAGAATTCCTGAAGGAGCTGGGAAGGGGCTGGAGAATTCCTGAGGGAGCTGGGAAGGGGCTGGAGAATTCCTGAGGGAGCTGGGAAGGGGCTGGAGAATTCCTGAGGGAGCTGGGAAGGGGCTGGAGAATTCCTAAGGGAGCTGGGAAGGGGCTGAGCCTGGAGCAAAGGAGGCTCAGGGGGCCCTGGGGGCTCTGCACAAGTCCCTGCCAGGAGGGGACAGCCGGGGGGGATTTGGGATCTGATCCCAGGGACACAGGGACAGGAGAAGCTGCTTTTCCTCCTTTACTAGTAGGATTTTTCACATGTAACAAGTTCTGGCTTTATCTGTTTATACATGAATTATTTGCAGCTTTGCCCCAAGCCAGTATCACTGAGAACAGAGGTTTATCTTTTTATACTTTTTCCATTGCCATTGTGTTCCTACAGGGCAGGTATCCATGTTCTTAAGAATATTTTTCACTCATCACAGCTTAAGGATTTGGGGGCTGTTTTTTCTCTTTAATACAATGTTAGATTATTCCATCTTTTTCTATTAGCATAAAATTGATAAGTTCTGCTTCATTTTTTACTTGGTTTCTCAGGTAATTTTTTCCTTTGGGCAGTATGGGAGAAAAATTAAGAAACATCCAACCCACTGAGCAAAGGAACAAAAGTAGGAAAAGTCAGTCCAATTCAAACACCTACACTTCATAAAGGGAATGGATCACCTCGGGGGCCAATATCCAGGAGGCACTTGGATGCAATTTATGCAATTAAGACAGAAAAGTCAATCTTCTGTAAAAATCTACAGAGCCCTCAAATACTCCTAAGATTCTTTAATATGAGATAAAACCATTGTGTCATGGACTGATCCTCTGAAAAAAAACCTACAAACCAAACTAGTCCATGGATAAACTGAAAGGGCAAAGAAAAACAGAGTTCTCATTTTTTACTAAATTTAATTGGAGAATTGTTGGATAAAACAACAGATGCAGACCAATTTTGTTCAAGAGTGCTGATAAAGAAAAGACAGAAGACACAGCTAGATTTAGTACTTTGATAAATTATGACTTTGAAATTTATTTTTACATGTCATTTGCTCATTTTTCAAAGAATTTAACCTAGCCCAGCATCACTCCCAAGCCAAGCATGACAGTTCCAATTTTTAATAGGATACTTCAGAAAAATTGGACAGCAATTTGCAATTTTTTAGCCATCAAGTTTTGTGTTACATGAGGCCAAAAAACATGTTTTTCTAGATTAATAGAAGGCCTGGAATATTTTGCTTTCTAAGCTTCTTTCCCATTTTTAACCAGAGATCAAGTGTAGGAAAAACTGAGTAATTCTGAGACTACGAAGAATCTGACTTAACCAAAAACTCACAGTGCCAGGATTTATTAAATGTACTGTTCAAACAGAACATAACTACAAAAACCCCCAGCCTCTCCCTGTGCTTGTCATCAGAATCAGAATTTTGATGGGGTAAATAGAAGAGTTTTAGTTTCCCTTCTGTGGGAAGAAAAGATCAGTTTAAAAGCAGCACCTTTACATAAGTAGCAGGTGGAGGATTGAGTGAGGCATTTTCCACCCAAAGCTGCTGCAGAGCAGGAAACTTTTTGACCAAGGCCAGGGAGACCAGGTAGGAAGAGCCAATTGGCCATTTCAGTGTGCAGAAAACAGGGAAAATACTGAGACAGCTCTGCCCAAGTGCTCACCCACCCCAAACATCAACAATCCCAAGGCTTGTCCTGAGAATGGAGAACAGCACAGGCACACAGCTGGACAGGAATCCTGAAACCTTCCCAAACTGGGCAGTACCTGGACAACGTGGATTGAATATGCCTCAACTTGGTCAAGTAGAGGATTACAGACAAGAAGGAGTCCAGAATTTTTATTGCTCCCCCCCAGCACACATCTCAGTGCAAGCTGTTGGCATTGCCCCACACAGAAAAAAGATTTTACATCCATCCAATACTCAGTGCATGGGCTCTGATTACTTGGAAATTTGAGAAGGGAAAACCAGAAAAAATTGATGATGTAAATAAAATTAGTTCCTACCAAAATAAGTTTTAATGGCAAAGGTTAAGGAGAAGACCTGGGTTGGAAGCATTTGTTTCAGACTGGGTTTAATTCCACTTCTCTCCAGTCTTCCAGCCATCACTGTGATCATTAATCAATCATAATCACTAATCAATGAGATGTAAAAAATGGGTAAATCAGCCAAACAGCACACTATAAAAGTAGGGAATAAAGACAATTATTACGCCTCTCCACTGAAGGCTCTCATTTTCAACTGACCTTGCTTGGTTTTCTCCTGGGTAACTTGTGCCTTGGGAACATCAAGGGGTAGATAACAGGGGGGTTATTTGGGCTTATTCCCATGGAGACCAACATGAGCATGACCAGGGTCATTAATTACTGCAGAGATCATGCATGAGGAACCACTGAAAAGGAGTTTCTGCTGACACAAGTGCTGAGCCACCACCCTAATTCATTCCTAGTCACGTGGGGTAAGGAAAATCATGCACAATGGCTCCTGCAGTGAAGAGAACAGAAGTGGCCTTATTTCTGAAAAAAAGCTGCTCTTTTCAGGCTGAGAGTCTCTTGTCTAAGGAATGAGGGGACTCAAGAACACCTCTCACCCATCACGGGAGGTAAAATCAATGTAAGCTCCACATGTCAGTGTGTATCTGCTTAGAACTGGGGATGTGACTACACAACTCATGTAGCATGAACCTGCCTCTTACCTAAAGTGAATCCAAATGATCATTATTGGCAGATTTTGTCAAATTAATGCAATCTGTGTTTTACACCCAACAGAGAGTTCAGTAGGTCAGGTCAGATAGCAGAATGCAGAAAGAAAAATCTATCGCTGTTGCTACCAAAGTTTAAAAAAATCAAACTGTTTATGACTGCCACAGAATGACAAAATACTCTGGGCTGGATGGTACCTTAAAACAATCTCATTTCAGCTCTGAGCCATGGGCAGCAACACCTTCCACTAGACCAGGCTGCTCCAAGCCCCTTCCAACCTGGTCAGATACCTCATTTTAATTCCCCAATTTAAAAAAAACAAATCAAAATAAAGCTAGCTAGGAGCACACAAAGATGCCAGAGGGATGTGACCAGAAGTCACAGGAGGCAGGATGGGATGATTGCTGTAACAGAGGGCAAAAGGGCACAGGGACACCAAAGCCTGATGACCTCTCACAAACTCTCATTTTCCTCTCACAAACGAGGAGTGAGATCTCAGTGGACAGCCCCTTCAAGACTTCAGATTTACAGGATTATTTCAGGAAGCCACATTTAAGGCACTCTGAGAGCAAAAGGTGAGTGTCAGAGTACAGGGTGGCATTTTTCCCCAGTGTGAATTATCTGGCTATGTATGTACCTTCTTTTAGGTAATTTCACCTCTTCTTCCCTTGTTCCTCTTAAACTTACACTCTGTTATCCAAATCCACAAATAAATGCTGCCCTCTCCTGGCTATTGAAACTCAGCAAACCCAACCTGATAATTTATTATTGAATAAAGTAGTTAAAAACAGAGTGTGCAGTGTACAGGCTGAGTTTCAGCAGGGTCTAGTGCTTGCAACTGTCCTAAGAACTTGAATTTTTGATCAACCACAGACGGATCAGAATATCAGAATAGATTTATGGCTGAGATAGCAGGACAGGAAACAGCCTCAAGCTGGGCCAGGGAAGATGTAGATTAGCTATTTAGGAATATTTTTTTCATGCAAAGGGTTGCAAAACACTGGAACAAGCTGCCTAGAGCAGTGATGGAGTCACCATCTCTGGAAGTGTTCAAAAAGAGCGTGGATGTGGCACTTGAGGACGTGGTTTAGTGTGAAAATGGTGGTGGTGCTGGGCTGCCAGTTGGACTTGGTGATCTGAAAGGTTTATTCCAGCCTTAATAATTCCATGATTTTATGATTCTGTAACACTATGCAGTTTAAAACCTAATTTTTAATGCCCAAGGTTGCATATAAACTGGTGACAAAGGAACTGCTGCTGTCTGGGACTGGAAATCACTGCCATTCATTTCTTTGGAATTCTGCAGCAAGCTAAGGAGCCTCTGCTGATGGCACATCCCACTTGGGATAATACACCCACCCTTCAACCAGGATTTGCACACAAACTGAGGACAGCTCCCTGGGATAGCCAACTATTGGGGGTTTGTCATTATTTCTGCAAGGACTTACCAATATCATAGGCCATAAAATCCGAAGAAAAGCACTTGGCTCCGTGGCTCATGGAGGTGTCGTTGTGAGTGTTCCCTCCAAACACCAGCATGGTCCCGCTCACTATCACAGCCGTGTGCAGGTAGCGGAAAAACCGGCTGTCCTTCAAAATAGTCCTTCAGAAATGAAAATACATCTGGGAGTGAGACTGCTGAGCACCTGGCTACGGCAAAACACTCCTTAAATCCAAGCTGAAGAACAGTTTGAGGGGGCAGGGAGGAGGGTGATGGTATCTAACTACTTCTCCTAATGAGGTGCTTAACAATTACATTCCACACTGTTCAGTTCCACCTGTAATTTAATTCTCATCTTTCCATTTGCTTTGCCAGTTTCTAGGAGAAATACATCTATGAGAGCCTCTTTCGAAAGCTAAGGATCTCCAAATCATCAACTCTTTCCCTGGGGATTCTCATGTTTTCCCACTAACTTGTCTTTTCAACAAAGTCAGTCTGGGAAGACTCCAATATTTTGTAGTAACCCTGCTTTCACAGCAACCCAAAGAGTTCTTTCACACTGGGCAGCACCTGTTGCTCACAAGTGAAAACTCTATTTTAAGGAAATCTATACAGCTCCTGAAAATGGAGCCCTGCAGGTTAATACCTGCACAACACACGGGATCAGAGACTCAATCACGGGAAGCACTAATCAAACTCACCACTGATCTCAACTTTAACCAGTAGGATTAATGGCACTGAACACAGAGGGTCATCTTTGGGAAGATTTTCCTGCTTTTCTGAGAGGATTTGTGTTGAAGAAGGGGATTCTGCCCTTGTGCCCCCTGAGGTGATTCCCCAGCTGCAGAGCTGCCCCAGCCCTGGGGCCAACAGCACAAGGACCTGGAGCTGCTGGAGAGAGTCCAGAGGAGGCCCCGGAGCTGCTGCAGGGCTGGAGCCCCTCTGCTCTGGAGGCAGCTGGGAGAGCTGGGAATGTTCCCCTGGAGAAGGGAAAAATCCAGGGAATGCTCAGAGTCCCTGCAGGGGCTCCAGGAGAGCTGGAGAGGGGCTGGGGCCAAGGGCTGGAGGGACAGGAGCCAGGGAATGGCTTCCCACTGCCAGAGGGCAGGGATGGATGGGTGGGAATTTGGGCAGGAATTGTTCCCTGTGAGGGTGGGCAGGCCCTGGCCCAGGGTGCCCAGAGCAGCTGTGGCTGCCCCTGGATCCCTGGCAGTGCCCCAGGCCAGGCTGGACATTGGGGCTGGAGCAGCCTGGGACAGTGGGAGGTGTCCCTGGGACGGTGGGAGCTGTCCCTGCCCATAGCACAGGTGGGATGGTTCGAGTTTTAAGGTCCCTTCCACTAAGGGACATCAAGTTGAGTGTGTGGTTGACACACCTGAGGGACAGGATTTGTTCCAGAGCAACCTGGAGGAGCTCAGAAGAGGGGCCATGGGAAGCTCATGAGATCTAACAAGGAAGAGAGGGCCTAAATCACTGGAGAATAAAACAAATGACACAAGAAAAGCAGAGATAGAGATGAACAGACAGTCCTACACTCTCCACTTGTTCAGCAGGGCCTTCCAGACTGACAAAATGAATGTGACAAAAGACAATTGGTGCTGCAGGAGTTTGGAAGAATTTTGTCACATTTGTGCAGAGAGGAAGTGTGGTTATTTCTGTGTGTACAACTGAGTGGGGAAAAGGGGGTTGGAAATTAATCACTCATTACCTTCCTCATCAGTACAGACTCACAAACAGGTGCTGCAGAAATACAAACTATTTTAACACCCAATAAGAGATGATGTGACTCAAATTTACATGTGTTAACCCAAAAGACAGTCTCTGTTTTGTCAGGGGCCTTTAGAATCAACATTAAGAAAAACACAGAATTAAGGAAAATGTATTTCACCTCTGTTGCTCCAGGCTGTGAAGTGTGGCTATAGCTTTTTAATAAAACTCACCTTTGGGCAGAAGCAAATCACAGCAGATTTCAGCTTAAGAAATGAACATTTCAAACACTTACAGAGCCAGAAGAAAATAGGGTTATAATAGAAATTCTTTTACAGTCTTAACTGCAGAATGGATTATCACTCGCTTGACTGCAGTAACTGCACTCATATGCACAGGCTGTATGGCTAGCAAGAAAAAAAATCAAATGTTTTTCTTTTCAGTTTGAATCAAACAATAGATTAAAATGGATTTCTTGGCTTGTTCACAGCCTTGATGATATTGATTATATCATTCTCTACTCATAAGGGGACATAAAAACAAGAGACCCAAGAGTGCAGCATCTATCCTGAATTCAGGTAGATATGAACCACTGTACCCTTATCAAACACCCATCCTCTTGTTCACTGCAAACAAAACTGACAGGCTGGTAAACAGGAAAAAGACAGAAGAAGAAGCACTTACCACATACGGGAATCAACTTCATATTTGTACAAATCATCTGCCAGCCTGTACTTGTTGGCACTGAAGGCTTTGTAACCCCCATGGATATAGATTGATCTTGTACTTGGATCATAAACACTGCTGTGACCATATCCTCCCTGCACCAAAGCTCCGCTGGTCTGCAGGATGCTCCAGGTGTTTGTCACTGAAAATATGAGCAGCAAAAATGGTTCATTTCTGTCCATTAATAACTCATCAGCAACACGGTGAAATAAACTGGGATTCCCTCGACTCAGATCTAGATACTGTCTCTATCACCTCATATCCAAAAATATTCTCCTTCAAGAAGTCTGTTGTCAAGAAGCATTGCCAGGTATTTTTAATTAGAGCAGAAATAGCTCTTGCACAGTCATTTATTACATTTTGCAGACAAGCTAAGTAAATGAGAAATAAAAAGCAGACAAATAATAGATTGCATTTCAATGACATGAAAATGCCAGCGCTGTGACTTGATTTGGAATGGGACTCAAGAGCACTTTTACTTTTTATATATATATAAATATATATATAAAGCCAGACAGCACTGAAACCAAGCCTGAGTGTGAAGAACACTGCAGTTAAAAACTAATATGTGATTCATGATTCTATATCTCACTCACTAAAATAACATTGGTCTGAAGCACTTCAGACATATTATAATGGCAAGTGAAATAAAAATACCACATTACACACCAAATCTCTGAGGTAAGTGCTGAATGAAACCCTGTACAAGCTTCCCAACTCTAGACCAGAGCAGCTACACAAAAGGCAAAGGAATTGAATAGTCTGCAAGATTACACATGGCAAAAACAAATCACTGCCCCACACACCCTGGTTCTCTCTGGATTTCTCCTAGAGGAAGAAATCTCGCTCACATGAACGCCAGAGAATCAAGCTCCAGTAGATCTTCTGGGCCAGCATGATTGGAGGACAAGGATAACAGGTCCAAAGTGCAGACAGGGCCACTATTCCTGAGAATAACCAGGACATTCCTGCTGTGAACTTCCCGTGCTTAACTACGACCTCTACATGGTCCATGGAGCCAGGAAAGTGCCTCCATTTCTGAGTTAGGCAAAAGTTCAGTTTACCTGGAAAGCTTCCTGTGCTTCTCCACTCTGGATCCTAAAATCAGAGCCTGGACTATTCCAGGATATGGGGGTCAGATCCTATCAGGGATATGGGAATCCAGAGATTCAGCACCTGTTTCCCATAGCATCTGCTGCTGGGGACATGGGTGTCAGGTTAAGGAGATATTTGGTCTGAATTGTTACAGCCATTATTATAATTGCAGAATTGAAAAATAATTTCAGAAGTGTTTGTTTTGTCAGAGGGAGAGAGGAAAAGTAATCTAAATTGTCCCAGAGTTGCCCTGCTTTACCTCTCAATTACAGTTTTATGTCTCTGGGCCCTAACACTGTGTATAAAGCTGTGTTAGGTCCCAAAGACATAAAACTGTCCCGAAGCCATTTCACGTGGCTGCCTGCTCATTGGGTCATGATACAAACATTAGGTTCAACCTCTTGTAAATACAAACAGGAGGAGGAGAACACATTTGCCCGTGTTTTGCTGTCTGAATATGAGTCATTCCAAAAACTCTCAAACCAAAAGCGCCTGGCAGGAGGCCCCACTCACTCCCTCACTCCCTCACTCACCCAGGTTGTACTCCTGCACGTTGCTGATGTAGCCGTAGAGGGGGCAGTGCCCAAAGAGGACCAGCATGACGGTGCTGTTGTCCCGCAGGGTGACGATGTGTGCCGAGTGCCCCACCACGGCGTACTGCTCCTTGGCCTGCGGGGCCAGCGCGGCCCAGCTCTGCCGCGGGATGTGGAACACCCACAGCTGGCTGCTCACGTTCCCCGTGGCGTCCATCTTCCCGCCGTACATGTAGATGTTATCCTGAAAAGTCACACACAGGCCACGGAGCTCAGCGTTTAGGAAACAGCTGTCTGGGGAGGAATTACGCTACTGCTCTGAAGTGACTTAATAAAGTCCCCTCAATGGGGGCTGTGGACAAGGGCCTGGAATGACAGGGCACAGGGAATGGCTTCCCACTGCCAAAGGGCAGGGATGGATGGGATACTGGGAACAAATTCCTCCCTGTGACAGTGGGGAGGCCCTGGCACGGGGTGCCCAGAGAAGCTGTGGCTGCCCCTGGATCCCTGGCAGTGTCCAAGGCCAGGTTGGATGGGTTTGGAGCCACCTGGAAGAGTGGGAGGTCTCTGACCACAGCAGGGGACTGGGACTAGATGATCTTTAAGGTTCCTTCCAACCCAAACCATTTTGTGATACCATGATGCATTTCCATGCTTTGAGGTTCTTCAAGTGCTCTGTTTGTGAACAACAGTGTGTGGAGTTTTTTGAGCATTTAGGATTAAGTTCTACACAGGCCTGCACTGTTTGAGCTAAACAACATCCCAAAACCCAAAGGTCAATAAAAGATCAGCTCATTTCCCTTCCAAAGACTTTGCCATCCTGCTCTCACATGGCCTGCACTGACAGCAAGGCACACAGGTGAGAAAGGAGGTAAAAACAGTCAAATCCACTGGCTGTGTCAGATGCTCAAAGATCAGATTCACAAGTTTACTTGCAGAGCAATAACAAAAATCCCAAATCCCCCAGCTCTGCTTTGGTGTCTTGGACAACAGAGCCCATAAAAATATTCACATGATCTACACTAAAGGCAGCTGGGGAACCAGCTGAACTCCAGCAAACTCAGCCTCAGGCATGCCTGGTCAGCACAGACAGCAAGAACGAAATAACAGACTCACTGACCTCAGTCATCCTCAAAATCTCTGGAAAAGGGGAAAGAAGGAACACACAGGCAGGGACACTACAGCCTTGTAGGACACACCCCCAGGATTCCCTGGAGCACAAGTGTACAGCCTGGGCTAAGCATGGTCAAGCCTGTGAACGAGGAATGCTGCTGCCAAAGCAAGACTGACCCGGGATAAGGAGTGGGAAGCAGCAGGGAAGGAGGGGAAATCAGCTGGGAAGTGAGTCTGGAACACTGAACTTACCTTGTGCAATGCCAGTGAATGACCATATCTCATCTCTATGGAGTTCACAGAGTTGTTCAGTGGGAGCCACTCTTCAGAAATAAGATCATACCTGCAAAATAAAAACTCAATTATTTCCCAAGGAATAGGTATTAAAGCTGAGAATATGATTGCTTGTCCTTTCTAAGATTTGGGGAAAATTATTTACCAATATAATATGTTAGATATAATTACTGACTGAAATAATAAATCCTGCCATGATCTCAGCATGCACAAAATTTACACAAACTACTTATGGGTTAAAAAATCCAGCTGAGCCTGCTCTGTTACTCAACATCCACATATTGATTTCCTTTGCCCTGTTTTCTTTTCCATATAAACCCAAGAGCTAATGCATTGCCTACTAAGCTGTGACAACCTATACCACCTCTCCCTCTCAGAGTAGGAGAACTTTACACAAACTTAGGTAATTTCCAGCTACTTGATTAAAAAAACTCTGCCAGTGCTTAAAGAGCACTTTTTAATTATGTCTTTGCCATTCATGCTTAAAATAACATAAACCCTCTGCCCTGAAAATGGCTTGTGGCTTTTTATTTAACATAAGGCACTATATCTGCCAGGCTTAGGGCCTTGTGAGATAAAAATCATCTCTGAGAAAGCATTCAACAAAGCCATAGGGTATCCTATTAAAAAATGAGATGTGACTTTGGAGGAGTAAATTGTGGGTGCAACTAGACACCGTTCTACATTTAAATGTGTGTTTTCAGCTCCTCTTCCCCTATAAGAACAATTATCTCAGGATGTGAGTGCAGAATGCTCAGCTCTCACTTAGGTCCATCAAAGTGAGGTATGTGAGCATCCCTGGAAGAAAAATCCAGCTTTTGCCTAGATCTACCCTAATACAATACAAAAGCTGGGTTTTTTTAATGGAGTATTTCCATGAAGTACACAATCATTACTTGGTATTTTAGTTTCTGTTAAATCTCCTCAAACAGTTGCACAAATGTCCTCATCCTAATGCCACATCCTGTTTGGTACCCCATCCACTGTGGAGAACCATCCAGAGCAATCAGTATGTGTTAATTAAGGAGCCAAAAACTCAAGTCACACAGACAGACATGGGGAAAGGCTAAAAACACTGAAGCAGAACCACCCTCTTTAAATATGAGGCTAGAAATAATTTAGGAGCTGGCCCAGAAATATGCAGAGAATAGTTAATGCTGTCAGACACAGATGAATCAAAAACCTCACTGAACATCAGGAACCTTATGCTTTTCTTTTCCCAAATTAGCACACTTTAGCAAGATTTCCCCCCATCTCAAACGTGAGCCTGAGTTTTTATAACAGTTGTTTTCCCCTGGAGATGAAGCATAGACCAAAGCAAAGCACGTCAGGTGGCATTTCCTAAAAAAAATCTCAAATCTAAGTTCCTCTCTTTAGTTTTTATTATCTGGGTTTATACTCACGCTAGAACCTTCTGAGAGTCAGAATGATTGAAGACATAGCCTCCAACAATCCACATTTTATTGTCATGGATGACAGTTTTGTGAGATGCTCTGGGAAGTTTTGGAAGAGTGTATTCCTCCCGGGTCCAAAACGATTGATTTGCAGGAAGAGGAATCGAACAGCCAGGACCTGGGACAAGAAGGTTTAAAAAGTTTTAAAATTTTTTTCCAAAGCCTGCATTTCAGCTGGAGGTCAATCTCCTGCTAGTGCCATAGCTGGTTGTCTTTAATCTGAGACTAATTCTTACATGTCAGTCTTTGCAAAGGAAAAATGTATGTTCAGGCCAAATCACTGCCAGGTTGGGCAGTGCTGATCAGCTCAGCCAGACACGAGAATGAGGCATTTTATATGTTCAAACAGGTCAACTATGGCAATGCTGACAACCAGGCAACCAGGCTCAGATTTGCTTTAGGTGCACAGGAATGAGGTTTGAAGGGATTGGTCCCACTTTGGATGGTGACAAAGTTGGTTTTAAAAGCAATCATAAAAAATCCCCACAGAATCACAGACTGGGATGGGTTGGAAAGATCTCCTTCCACCTCCCTGCCATGGGCAGGGAAACCTTCCACCATCCCAGTTTGCTCCAAGCCCTGTCCAATCTGGCCTTGGACACTTGCAGGCATCCAGGGGCAGCCACAGCTTCTCTGGGCACCCTGTGCCAGGGCATCATCATCCTCATAGTAAAAACACTTCTGTCTTATCTAATCTAAAACAACCCAGTTTCAATTTAGTCATTCCCTTCTTCCTGGTGCTCCAGGCCCTTGTCCAAATTCCTTCTCCAGCTCTCCTGGAGGCCCTCTGGGCACTGAAGTGGCTCTGAGGTCCTCCTGGAGCCTTCTCTTCTCCACCTGAGCACCTCCAGCTCTCCCAGACTGTCTCCAGAGCTGAGAGGCTCCAGCCCCTGGAGCTCCTCTGTGACCTCCTCTCCAGCATATCCATCCTTCCAAATGAAGTGTGATCTTTTAAATTTATAAAGCAGATACTCTGCTCCCAGCCAAAATGCCAATGCTTGTCATGCAGGACATTCCCAGGTACTCCCATACACAGAAAACACATCCCCAGAGCTGTGAATATCCACCAGCAGACTCACCCTGCCAGCCTGCAGAGCACACACAGGCCTTGGAGCCATTGAGGTTGCACTGGCCTCTCTCAGGAGCCCCGCAGTTCTCCGGGCAGTAGGGAATGTCACAGGCCTCTCCCTTCCAGCGCTCGGCACACTCACACTGCAGGGCCAGGGTGCTGCTGTTGAGCCTGCACTCCCCCTGGCCAGAGCAGTTATTGGGGCACATATTGAAACTGGGGACAGAGCACAGAGCAGTTCGTCAGGAGGGAAGCAGAGTAACAAGAATTATTGACAAAGGCAAGAGTGAGGCTGAACAAAGTTAATACAAATCCTTACAAACCAAGAGACACTCACCTGCTACCTGGTGTCATGGGCTTGTAGAGATTTGTACTCTGCTCCTACAAAACTGCTTAATTTCACAAGTTAAACGCTCAGCTCCTCTGAGAAAATTATCAATATGATCTTTAGCCATTTGTAAGGCAAAAGACTTGCCTTAAAACAGCCAACAGTGAGGACTTTAATCAGAGAATAAGGCAGCTGTGGTGTCTGTGCAATTTATACTTAAACTGCTCACAATTGGATGCTATTCTGGGATCTGCTTACCCAGAGAACAACTGGAGATGAAACCCAAGCCAAAGACGTGCCTGGTTTGAATAATTTCTGATTTTATAATATCTGCAATGTAGCTGAGGCAAGACCAGATACAGCCTTGGTAAAATTTCCACTTTTGAGATAATATTAATTTCCAGACTCTAGGTTTTGCGGGTGTATCAACCAGAATAATTCACAGATGGGAAGTACTACCCATTATTCTCACTGTAACTGGCTCCAAGACATAATTTCACAAGTGTTTGTTGAGTACCTACACCCAGTAGTAACTATGAGGACTGTTATGTACCATTTAATCTACTGCTGCAAAAATGTTCCGAGGAAACCGAAGAACCAGAACACAAAATAGCACTTGAAAATTGTTTGAAATTATGAAGAAAGTGAGGAATTAAAAGAATATTGTTCTTGAAAGGAACATTTTACTGCTATGGTGCAAAACCAAGAGCTGGCAGTAGATGGAGTCCTGGTTTATGCAATCAGCCAGACTTGGGAAACGCTGCCTCTTAAGCTCCTCTGATTCAAGCAACTTTGCAAAGACTCCTCATATTCCTCTGGGGCTTTTAAGGGTGCTTGAAAATAGGGATGCCCATTATTTTTAAAGAATTCATTATTATGTGGATTATTAAGCACATATTTATGTTCTTACTAATGATGAAAGCATTAAGACTTGATATTCAAAAACTAAGCTCATCATTTTAAGAGAAACTCAATTTGTGCAAGAAGTCAGTTGTGACTGAAGTTTTTCCAGCTGTTTTTTCTGAAAGGGGAGAGACTTTCTCCAGGTTACTCCCAAATTAAATCTCCCAGTGTAGCACAAACATAACTTGCATCTGTACATGAAAAAAAATTCAAAGCTCATGATCCCTGCAGAAGCAAAACCTTCCATCTCTGTGAGTATGTCCACACATTTACCTCAAGACAAAACCTTTCTCAAAGCAGTTGATTCATTAGGGAGCACACCAGAATTACTTTTAAAAAGCCCATCAATGAGGAGTTAATACATCTCAGTGAACAGAAAGCACCCATCCATTTAAAATATGAATGAAAGAATATAAAACCAGTCCAGAATAAAAAAGAAGCCAGATTAAGGGATTCAATCCAGGGATTGAGTAAGAAAGCACATCCCAAGGATGAGGATCCCCAAGAGAAGGTACAGCCCAGTGTCTCCAGTGAAGAGTGTGGCTGATGGAAAAGTGTGCTTGTGCAGAAGTATCACTGCAGAACACTCACGAGCACAGATGTGCACAAAACATATCATTTACTGTTGATCAGGTATAATCAAACTGACCAAATTACATAAAATAAATAATAAGATGTCTTTTGGAGCAAACATTTGTCCATGCTCACAACTGACAAGTTATAACATTGAGCACACACCACTTGTTAGCTGTTGCAAAGGTAAAATAAAGATAAAAATCTAATTTCAGGTGTCCACCCTTAGTTACATACTTCAATGGCAATTGCTTATTTCCAGACACAAGTGAGAAAAGGGGAAAACTCCTTTTGCTCAGCCTGCAGCATCACTGCAGAGTGGTGCCACTTACTTGTAGGTGATGTTAAACCCTGTGAGATTATAGGCAGCATCACTGAAGAAATGTAGAAGAGCATATCCAGAAGTAGCTACAACTTCGGGTACTGTTTCATTGCTGTCCTTCTCAGGAACAATGAGACCACTGCAAAAGTGAAAGAACAATATTAGAAGTGAAATAAAAGGCAGCAAAGCAACAAGAGTAAATGCACCAGTGCTTTCAATAAAATAATTGAATTTCAATAAATTAATTGAAACTTGATGTATTTCCATTATTTGAAGTATAATGAATTTGTGGAATCATAAAGAAATGTATATTGAAAGTATTTAACCAGAGAAAATCAGAAGCTATCAAGAATGTTAGTTATCCTTATCAAAACCCTTTCCCTCCCTTGTTACTCAGCAATGAATTAGGAAGGTCCCATTCAAAAAACAGGGTGGCATGTTTAGAAACAGAAATTAATGTGTCCAAAACCAATAAAATCTGTCAAACTAAAGGTCTGCTGAGCCCAGATCTCCTCGTGACTGTGGGCTACAAAAATGATTGGGAAAGGCTGTGACAAATCAAGCAAGTACAGAGCATTTTGGTGATGTGCAATCCACCTTCCAGACACCCAGCTCAGATGCTCAGACCTGGAGAATGCACCCAAGTCAGCACAGGTAAATACACCATTCATCCATGCTTCTACCTAATTCCTCTCTAAATCGTTTATATCCTTTCCACCTGAGAAACTCTGCAGCAGTGAGGTTAACAATTTAACTCCACAACAGCACAGAAAGGATTATTCTACTAATTTTTTAACCTGCTGCCTCTTGGGTTCCTTTTCTATGAGAAATATGAACAGTCAGCCATAGAATCGCTGACTTGTTTGCATTGGAAGCTTCAACCAGAGACTTAAAGCTCATTTCATTCCACCCCTGCCATGGGCAGGGACACCTCCCACTGCCCCAGGCTGCTCAGGGCCAAAATGTCCAACCTGGCCTTGGGCACTGCCAGGGATCCAGGGGCAGCCACAGCAAATCTGGGAATGCCAGCCCAGCCCCTCCCCACCCTCCCAGCCAGGAATTTCTGTGCAGTCTCCCTGCAGGTCTTCAAGTGCAAATGTAGAGGTGTTTTGGAGTGAAGGAATATTTCCTGTAAAGCTTCAGACTAACATGAGGTCAAAACAGGACACCTCATTTGAAAAGGAAGCAACCTTTCTCTTCTAAAAACCTGCAAAAAGGTGTCAGTGCTACCTGAAGTGCTCTCCTGGTATCCTGCCCTGATTGATGAGCAGGAAGAGGAGGAAATGTCATCTTGACCAAATGTCATTTTGTTCTAATCAAGCTGGTTTTTAATACACTGGTGAAAAGGTGAAATAATGATTTGTGCCTGCCATTTCTTGTGTGTTTTCCAAAAATTAATAGGCTTTTAAAATCAAAGTTCTGAGTAGTTCACAGCATTAACAGTTATGGTTCAGACTGGGAAATCTTCTGTAAATCAGGAAGCCTTGGCCTGAGGACAAGTGAACGTGAGCTTAGTACAATAATGTTTCTGAGGTAGGAAAAACCCCAATTATTTTGTTTTAATGGCTTCTCTAGATGACATTTGAATTTATCTTCATTAAGCAGTGAGCTGTGGTTTTTAGTAATCCATGTTCAGGAAATGGCAGATGCTTCTCATTTTGGTGAAGTACCAGAAAGCATCAGTTGAAAAACACTTTTCTCTAATACAAAATAAATGCATTGGAATTTTTTAAGAGCAGTGTTCATATTTTCTCAATTTACTTGGGTTATATTAAATATATTATCATCATAACCATATTTCCTTGTTCATTATTTTTGCACCATGCCAGGAGATTTGCAGGACTGAGCTTTGTACCGTTGGACCCTATAAAGCTTTCAGAGTTTGTTGATAAACACAGAAATTCCTTTCTCTCTGAACTCAGTTTTTGTTCCCTCCCTGGCTTTTTACAGTAGCTGCCTGAACCTTCACTTTCTTCACTGAACTCATTTTGTTTTCTTGACCTTCTGATGCTCATTTATGTTTGTTTACAAAATAATATTTATTCTGAAATATATAATATGTATGTATCTATATCTTGTGTATATATATATATAAGATCATCTTGGGAATCCTCAGCACTGCACTGTAGGGAAGCTTTAAATTGGTTTTATCAATTTTTAACAGCAATAAATATTTGCTTTATGCCAACATTTACACAGCTCAAGTGTGTGCATAGACTAAACTCCTTGTAGTCTGAGAGCCCCCAGAGCTGTCTAGTCCTGTACATGAAGCTTTTTTTATTAAACAGTGTTAAAAATATCTTTGCTGTTTTGTATTTGTGGCCACGGGCACAATGAGACTGTGTATATGTGCTGCTTCAAAAACGCAGTAAAAGAACACAAACAAACACAGCGTGTTTGTCAGCACTGATGAAGAAATCTGAATTAGATAAACTCCACTCAGGACATGTGAACTTTGTTGGTTTTGTTAACTTTACTCCACATTAAACATTTGTCAGAGCTGTTTTTGCACCTTTCTTTCATTTTGCTCTGGTAGACAGGGGCTGTTTTCCTCATCAAACCCCGTTGTTCTGCAAGGCTTTTGGCAATGGCCCAGGAGCTCCTGGTGGTTGCTGTCAGGTGCCAGGTGGACGCTCATGTGAGCCCGTGTGCCCTCGGGCAATAGGATCAGCTCAGCATCCTTGTGTTACTGGTGGTCAGTGTGGCACTTGAGCACCCAAATTTGAGTGTAGGGGTGAGTTGGTTTGGAAGGGTCTGATCCCTCTCCCAAAGCAGAGCAGCCCTTTGCCCAAGACTTTGTTCAGTCAAGGTGTGAATTTATCCTTAGGATGGAAATCTTGATCCTCTGGGTCAGTGGTCTAGAGATTGCTGTTAAAATGATAAAAAATTAATCTAATACTAATGTCTAACCACAGTCTCTTGCTGCAACCTGTGTGTGTTGCCTCCTGTTCTTTTCTTGTGAACCTCTGGTATTCCCCTCTCTCTAATATCTCCTGAGGTAGTTGAGGTCAAAAATTAGGGTTCACCCTTCTTCAGCTGTAAATTCTCCTTGAAGTTACAGAAACCTCATTCCTTCCACCTCTCCTCGTACACAGATCATATGGTTGACCCTCCTCTTTTTTTTGCTTCTCTTCCCTCAATTCTTTGCCAGAAATTGCAACTGACCTTGCTGCCATGGGCAGGTCCATGAGCATCCAGCTCAGGGGCTTCCAACAGCAGAGGCTCCTCTGGAGCTGCCAGAGCAAGTCCAGAGGAGGCCACAGAGATGCTCCAAGGGCTGGGGCTTCCCTGCCATTGAGTCAGGCTGGGAGGGCTGGGAATGTTCCCCTGGAGAAGGGAAGGCTCCAGGGAGGGCTGGGAATGTTCCCCTGGAGAAGGGAAGGCTCCAGGGAGGGCTGGGAATGTTCCCCTGGAGAAGGGAAGGCTCCAGGGAGAGCTGCGAGCCCCTGGCAGGGCCTGAAGGGGCTCCAGGAGAGCTGCAGAGGGACAGGGGACAAGGGATGGAGGGACAGGAGCCAGGGAATGGCTTCCCACTGCCAGAGGGCAGGGATGGATGGGATCCTGGGCAGGAATTGTTCCCTGGCAGGGTGGGCAGGCCCTGGCACAGGTGCCCAGAGCAGCTGTGGCTGCCCCTGGATCCCTGGCAGTGCCCCAGGCCAGGTTGGACATTGGGCTTTGGAGTATCCCAGGAGAGTGGAAGCTGTCCCTGCCATGGCAGGGGGGTGGAACAAGATAATCTTTAAAGTTTCTTCCAACTCAGGCCATTTTATGTTTCATTGGTTCTCTGATGCTGTTTTACTTCCTGCCACTGATTTCACCAATCCAGTTTCAGAAAACAGATGTTATTTCAGTCGAAAGCAGAGGTTTGCCTTTCCCTGGGTGTCACTGGGCAGCTGAGCTGAGTAGGAGTGTTTATTTGCTTTGGAGTAGAGATGGTTGCAAAATGTTTTGAAACCTTATGAAAGGAAATAAAAGCAGCGTGTTGTGAAACATGCTAATCTTGGCCAGAGTTGAGCTGCTCAGAGATTCTGGATCATAATTTAAAGGAAGTTTTGCATAATCCTTTCTAATTCTGATTCTGCCAATTGGATTCCTTTTCAAGGCAGATGTAAATTCTGTTTGTGCTTCCGTTTATTCCATGTGATGCTGGGAGCAGGCTGATTTATTCACTGTTTTCGAGGTTCAACCTTTCAGGGAGCTGATCGTTCCCACTGTGTTGTGTTCTCTTCATGACTTTCTCTGAAAGAAATTAAAATTCCCCATCCCTGGAAATGTTTAAGGCCGGGTTGGACGGGACTTGGAGCAGCCTGGGCTGGTGGAAGGTGTCCCTGCCCATGGCAGGGGTGTTTGACTGGATGACCTTTACGGTCCCTTCCAACCCAGACAATTTCATGATTAAGTTTCCTTAGACTGTTTTAAATTTGTGTAGGTGGGATTACATCCTCTTTCTTTATTTACACATGAATCACCAGGAAAAGATGGAAATAGGGAGTAAGTGGGATGCAAGCATTGTTATGGAAGTATCTGTGTTCTTGTCAAACAAATCCCGAATTGGAGATTCTGATGAGAAAACAAAGAATTATCTAGTGATTGTCCTTTTATTAGGAAGGATTATTGTGGGCAATTTTTGTCTTGCCTTCCACTTATTTTGCCCTGTAATATCAGTGAGAAGTGCTGAAGAAGAAACTAGGACAAAGCAATTTTTTTCTTGTCCCTGAGCTGCAGTTTGCCTTACCCAAATAATTTTCAAGTGTTTGTTTTCCTGTGGTGATGTACTGTCCTACAGTGTCCATTTCAAAGGAATATTATGAACCAAACAAGAACTTCCTTAGGCTTTTTGTTCTTTGCTTTTGTGGGAGAGGGTCTTTTGGGAGAGACAAACTTCAGGAGGCTCAAATGTTGGGAATGAAGCAAGGCACCTCTTCCAGAGAGATGAAAAGGGAATTAATTCTGCTGTTTAATCCCATATCCTTGAGAAGTGAATGAGCAGAAGGAGAAATTTGGCTTTCTTACAAGGAAATATTTCTTGAAATGTGTGTCAGCAGGTGTGCTGGAGTTGTTTAGCCAAAACATGGGGTCAGGTTCCAGTGATTTTATGGTGTGTTGGTAAAATGAAGGATATCTTTTTGTCCACCATAACACTTGTTCTCAGGAAGGCTGTTGAGCAGTTTGCGGTGTGATCCTGCTGTAGGTGGGATTATTATATCAATTATCTGCTGGTTTCAGTGCAGATACCCCAAAATCTGTAGCAAAAAGGATCTCTGGGTGCCTGTTCTGTTCTTGGAGCACACCATTGTATTGTATCATGGGGACAGAAAAATTCAGGTCACAAGGAAGTGCTTTTCAGGTGGTATTAATGGATGCTGTGGATAGCTGGGAGTGATTTCCTCGAGGGGATAAACTCAATTACTCTGTCCTAGGAAACTGTCTTCAATTGCATTTGCTTTCTATTCTAAACAGATGTGAAAAGAGCAGAAGTAAGTTCTTCTCGGGGGGAAATTCCTTTCAACATTGCTTTTTAGTTGGTGGTGGCCTGGGATACTTGGGAGTCTCAGGGCACAGGACCAGGCTGGCTGTTTTCCTGGGGGAGCAGCTGGAGCTGCCCTGGAGCTGCCTCTGCTCCCCTGCCCAACACGCTCCACTCTGCGACTGGAGGTCTCTGCTTGTCACAAAGCTTTGACTTTGCCTTTGAGATTGGGAGTGGGGTTGGGGAAGGATGGATCTGTACAGGAAAATAGAGCTGACTGTGAACAGGGGGTGGTAGACAATGTGCTGTACATGGATAAAGACTTTCAAAAATGTAAATTCAATAGCCTTTGAATTTGTGCCCACTTTGATGCCTTTTGTATGAGGAAGGAATCAACTTTTTGTTTTTGTCAGACCACTGTTAAATGAAGAGTTAAAAATTCCCTCTGAGATACAAAGTATTTAGTGCAATAGGTAAATAGGTAGTAGTTACTTGTTTCAAAGCT
This sequence comes from Acrocephalus scirpaceus scirpaceus, assembly GCA_910950805.1. NCBI lineage: Eukaryota > Metazoa > Chordata > Aves > Passeriformes > Sylviidae > Acrocephalus > Acrocephalus scirpaceus. The sequence goes on along the minus strand of OU383778.1, from coordinate 181,764 downwards.
CATTTTAGTTTGTCAGTTTATTCCAATCATTTTGACAAACCATTATATAAATCTTTAGTGTGTCTGCAGTACTGTAGACAGTCTTGCCCACCATCTTTGCTTCTCTCTGCCAGTCCTGGAAAATTAAAAGGCTGGAGGATCTCAGAGAATCTGGAAGGGTGAGAGAAGCAGCCGAAGGCATCCAGAAGTGTGAAGCAAAGAATGAGGTGGGAGTTGAGAGTGTGACAGGCTGCTGTGATAGAAAAGACAACAAAAGTGGATGTGATGAGTCAGGTGGAGCTTAGGAAAGAAGGGGTGATGGAAATGTGGTGCAGTTGAGATGCCTGAGGGATGAGATGGCATTTGGAAGGACCTGGACAGGCTCAAGGAGCGGCACTACAGGAACCTCATGAGATTCAGCAGGGCCACGTGCAAGGTCCTGCATCACATTGGAGCAATCCTGAGTATGAGAACAGCCTGGGGGATGGAGGGATTGAGGGCAGCCCTGGGGAGAAGGACTTGGTGGTGCTGGTGGATAAGAAGCTGGACATGCCATGGCCTTGTGAGCTGGGACCCAGAACACCCCCTGTGCCCTGGGCTGATGCCAGCATGGGCAGCAGGAAAGGTGGGAATTGTGTCCTTGTGCCCCTGAGGTGATTCCTTGATTGAAATTTTTATCAGCTTTTGTTCTTCTGCTGATCTCCTCTCATAGACATGACAAGGATTTTCTAGAACAAACACAGAGTATTTTTAGACCTTCATTTCACAAATGAGAGGAAGCCCAGCAGAAGGTTAATTCTGGAAATAGTTACACAGCCACTTGGAACAAGCAGAGTCCCAAGGGAACTGTTAGTTTTTTCCATAGATAACTTGGGATTATTTTTCTAATTTCAGTTTAATAGAATAAAAAGCATAAGGTGGTAGTGTCACTGTGAGACTCAAATACAGAAAAACACAGGTTATGTTTAGGTCTCAGCATGAAATGTCCATTGTTCACCAGCATCCACACTGATCTCTCATCACATGGCCAAGCCAAATACCTGTGACCTGCTGGCAGAATGGAAATGAAACTAAATGGCAGAATACTTTTACACATCCAGAGCTGGAAAGGGACATCTGACATGGATGGAGAGACAGGACACAGGGAATGGCTTCCCACTGCCAGAGGGCAGGGATGGATGGGACATTGGGAAGGAATCCTTCCTTGTGATGGTAGTGAGGCCCTGGCACAGGGTGCCCAGAGCAGCTGTGGCTGCCCCTGATCCCGTGTCCAAGGCCAGGCTGGACAGGCTTGGAGCAGCCTGGGACAGTGGGAGGTGTCCCTGCCCATGGCAGGGGGTGGCACTGGATGAGCTCTGAGGTCCCTCCCAACCCAAACCACTCTGTGATTCTGTGTTTTCACATGGTTCAGCCATCATTGCTGCTTCCAAACACGTTCCAAATAACTAAAGAAGTTGAAGTTTTTGGTACATAAAAGACAGACATCATTCTATGAGACCTCCATGTCTGCATTAGCTGGTTTTTTCCCTTCTGTCTGCATTGACACACTACAAGTTTAACTTATAAATCATGCTCAAATCCATAAAAGGGGCAGTTTTCTCCTCTCAAAGGAAACTGCACACCAAATCATCTCCAGCCCAGACAGATGACAATAATTTTTTTTGTCTCTCAAAGAATCAGGATTTGGAAATGAAAACATAATACTTACATGCTAGAGTGCAGTGACATGACTTGTTCATTGTAAAGGCAAAAAACAACTCCTTAATTGTTTATGCTGACAAACAGTGCACAAAAGGACACTGGCTGTATGTGCTGCACTTGCAGTGTTATACTGGATTTGGATTATATATTATTATATATATAATATATATATTATATATTTGGATTACTGGATCATATTTACAATGTCAGAAGCCACGTGTAAGTCAGGCTCTGAGTTAGGAAAATACCACTGGCTACAGTTAAGTCTTACCAAGGGGAACTTACCTGAAAGCTGCCAGTAAGGGAGCATAAATTGAGTCTCCATCATACACATACAAGTGGTCCCAGCTGCACTCTGTGGCAAAGTGATTGAATCGAAGCCTGAGGATTGTGTTTGGCCTGCAAAGAAAAAATAAATAAACAAATAAATAAATAAAAGATTTGTAATTAGCCACTTAATGCACAGGGCAAACACCCTTCAACTCCTGTTGGTGTGAAGCTCTGGTCTAAACCAGACAAAACTGACTGACATGGGCTAACTGTAGGTGCGTTAAACATGCTGTGGTTCAAGTATTTTTTTGGTGTGCAGCTCTCCTGGTATTAAGCAAAAATTTCTTTATGGTCAGAAAACTGTGTCCTGTTGTGCAGAACAGACCACAGAATCACTCAATATCCTGAGTTGGAAGGGAGTGACAAGGATCGTTGAGTACAACTCCTGGCTCTGCACAGGACACCCCAACAACCCCACCCTGTGCTTGAACCCACTGCCCAAATGCTCCTGGAGCTCTGGCAGCCCTGGGACCATGACCCTGGGACCACGACCCTGGGACCACGACCCTGGGACCACGACCCTGGGACCATGACCATTCTGTGGGAAGCCTGGGCAGCACCTGGCCACCCCCTGGGGGAAGAACCTTTCCCTGATATCTAAACTAAGCCTCCCTGACACAACCTCAAGCCATTTCCTTGGGTCCTGTCCCTGGGCACAGACTTCACTGTCTGCCCCTTCTCTCTGCCTCACAAGGAACTTGCAGACTGTGATGAGGTTTCCCTCAGTCTCCTCTACTCCAGGCTGAACAAACCAAGTGACCTCAGCCACTGCCCAAACAAGCCAAAAGTCCTTCTCCAGCTCTCCTGGAGCCCCTTCAGACCCTGCCAGGGGCTCACAGCTCTCCCTGCAGTTTTCCCTTCTCCAGGGGAACATTCCCAGCTCTCCCAGCTGCCTCCAGAGCAGAGGGGCTCCAGCCCTGCAGCAGCTCCGGGGCCTCCTCTGGACTCTCTCCAGCAGCTCCAGGTCCTTGTGCTGTTGGCCCCAGGGCTGGGGCAGCTCTGCAGCTGGGGAATCACCTCAGGGGGCACAAGGACACAATTCCCACCTTTCCTGCTGCTCTCACTTGGGATCAGCCCAGGACTGGGGGCATTTCTGGGAGCCAGCACACATGGCTGGGGCATGTCCAGGTTTTCAGCATGGGAAGATACCATTTGTTTCATGAATATAATAATATATATTATATTCATGAATAGAATAATATAAAAAGATACACCTAAAGATAATCACAGAGAAACCACAGCAGATATTATTTTAGGGCTCAGCTGCAGGATGGTGCAAACACCACTAACATTGTGCTTGGACCTGAAACAAATGAAAATTAAATAGAAAATGAATCAGTATCAGCAGTGCTTGTTCCTACCCACAGCTGGAGCTGTTGAAAGGACAGACATAAGTGTCTAGGATCACCCCAACAGCTTTGCCCTAGAATTCAGATGAAATCCCTGTTCATCCTAATCAAATAAATTTTAAAAATGTCAGCTTGCCATAGAGTCATTCCTTCCCACAGGAGGGGAAGTCTTTAGGGAGTTATTCTGCAGATGACTATTTTTTGATAGGTATTACAATCTGCTCTGGGCCTTTGGAAAAGAGCAGCAGGTGGAACTCAAGGATAATGTCCTGCTTAAAGAAAAGGTACAAAGAGTACCTATGACTTCAGAACTGAGCAGCCTGTGGAGTCACAGGGATTTGCTTCTACTTGAATAGCCTGACAGCTGTAGAGCAGAAAAAAATTGTCAATCAATAAAGGTTCAGACCACAAACAAAAAGGAAGAGTCTCTTTGCAACAGCCAACAACCATTAGCAGACAGCCCTCATCCACACAATCACACGGTCCTCAGGCTCCACGGAGCTCATCTGCCTTGTTCTCACTCCTGGGAAAAATGAAAAGGACTCCCCTGGGATGAGAACACAGCACAGACATCAGCCAAGAAAAATCAGGAACGGTGCAGAAAGGAAACGAGAACACTAAGGAACACATGGTTTACTTTGTATCTGAATTTCTGCAGGGTCTCCAATGGCTCACTGGGACTGTGCCCTTCCTGCTAACCTCAAAGCCCTGCACAGTGCAATGCCAGCAGCGAGGTGAGGGCACTCAGAGCTCACCAGCCTTGCAGGCGCTACTTTCCAAGCCCAGATCTCTGGGAATTTTGAGAGCTGGGACTCTTTTCACACAGCTGCATATTTCAGCTGGTTTAATCAGTGTGATTATCTCTTTTCTGTTTACCACCATGCCCTGACAGCAGGGTATAAACACTCACAGGCAGGAAAAGGACTCCGACGTAAACGCCCAGCTACGGAATAGGGAGGAACATTTCTGTCTTCCCAGCAAGAAAGATCTCACTAAAAACCCCACAAAGTGTGGTTCCCTAGGAAGCCTCTCAGAAGTAATTACAGGCTGGGGAGCAGCTTTGGTGACCTTCTTGAGGACTCAGGAGAAGCACTTCACTTCTGATAAAAATGAGTCACAATATCCTTTAGAAATGGAAGTTAAGAGGGTTAAGCTGTGCTGTGATTGCTGAGGCTGGTTTATCCACAATAATGCTCTTGTGAAACCTTTTTTAATTATTTGTAATTGTGAACTCTATTCCTATTACCTACACAAATTAAAAGGTTGGAGCATCCAACTTGTGCTCTTAACCACCTCAAACAACTGGACTCCTTATAAAGTTAATAGTGAGTGGCTGCCTCTCAGTTTCATCGTTGGTTCTATGGAGTAGCTTAGCCCTCAGTATTGGGTACCTTAGGAGCTAAGGAATTAAACTTCTTCAACTCAAATAAATGTCTGAAGAAGATGCAATGAATAATTCCTCCTAACTCATCAGACCACCCAAACAAATAACCATAGTGTGATTTGGGTTGGAAGGGATCTTCACAACCATCTCATTCCACCCCCTGCCATGGACAGGTTGGTCCAAGCCCCATCAGTCACTTGGGCACTGCCAGGGATCCAGGGGCAGCCACAGCTGCTCTGGGCACCCTGTGCCAGGGAATTCCTGCCCACCCTGCCAGGGAACAATTCCTGCCCAATCTCCCATCCATCCCTGCCCTCTGGCACTGGGAAGCCATTCCCTGGCTCCTGTCCCTCCAGCCCTTGGCCCCATCCAGCTCTCCTGGAGCCCCTGCAGGGACTCTGAGCATTCCCTGGAGTTTTCCCTTCTCCAGGGGAACATTCCCAGCTCTCCCAGCTGCCTCCAGAGCAGAGGGGCTCCAGCCCTGCAGCAGCTCCGGGGCCTCCTCTGGACTCTCTCCAGCAGCTCCAGGTCCTTGTGCTGTTGGCCCCAGGGCTGGGGCAGCTCTGCAGCTGGGGAATCACCTCAGGGCCACAGGGACAGAGTCCCCCCTCCCCTGCTGCCCACGCTGGCATCAGCCCAGGGCTCGGGGGGTTCTGGCTGGGTCATGTCCAGCTCTCACCCAGCAGCACCCCCAAGTCCTTCCCCCCAGGGCTGCTCTCCAGCCATTCCCTGCCCATCCTGTGGTTGTGCTCTGCCTTGCTCCAGCCCAGGTGAAGGCCCTTGCACTTGGCCTTGTTGAACTTCATGAGGTTCACACAGTCCCACATCTCCAGCCTGCCCGGGTCCCTTTCAGCCATTCCTTCCCTTCAGCCTGGTGTCCATTGGCAAATTCCCTAAGGGTGCCTGGATCCCACTGTGCCTGCCAGCCACAGATATGCTAAACACAGGGAGAAGACCAAGGAAAAGTTCCCTCTGGGACTGTAGGAAATCCTGACCCTCCGAGATGCCAAGAGGCCTCAGTTTGCAGTGTCCAGTACAAGCTCACACTCTCACATAACTCATGCCAATTCACAGACCTCTCCACCTGCAGATTGAGGGAACAACATAAAATGTGACTGAACACACAGATGTAATCACACAACATCGTGTCTGACCATGGAAAAGCTTTAGAGACTAAACTGGATCTTACAGTCCTGGCACCAGCCTGGTATTATCAAAAATATATTTCAACAAGAGAGATGCTCTGAACTGCTGCACCATCACTCAGTGACAGAGGACAGACATTAAATATGGTACTCCTAAAAAACTGTGCTAGAAATGCTGTAAGCAATATGAGGATCAAATACAGGAAGGGCACCAAAGGGAGGGGAGAGATCTGAGGGACTTCTCCCAGTTTAGAAAACCTTTGCAATAAAAGGTCAATGGTTCCTCTGAATTCCTCATGGCTCACTGGGTAAAGAAATATCTGAACTTCATCACTACAGAAACTGATTCCTCATGAATAAAAGCTTTCAGAGCTTTCTCACACTACTGAAAAATCCCATGCGTAGTGAATCCCATCATCTGAATGGCCCACTATGATACCAGTTAAGTAATTCATAATCCTTCATTATTTACAGAGGTGCACTGATTTTTGTTTACCACATGCCTTTCAACACAAACTTCTTAATCAGAAGTCAGTTTGGAGGGCTCAGTTGCACAAAAACTTATTTACCAAGAACAATTAAGTGTTGCCCTATCCAGCTTTTAGAATAGCTAGAAAGAATCGTGAGATCTAAAAATATTCAGTGCGGATAAAACTCACCTGAAAGTCCCAATAAGCAACACAAAATCCCAAGCTGTTTCCAACACTCACCTTCCTTCAATGAGCCAGGTGCATTTTGTCTTGTATTTGTAATTTCCAGGCCCATCTGTGACATACCCTGAAGGTTCAGTGAGTCTGCAAACGAAAACACAAAGACAAGCATTAGTGTCCAGTGGTGTTAAACACTCGGAAAGGATTCCCTCAATTTTGAAGGTCACCATTAGATTATTATTAACTGAAGAGCCACTGTAAAGAAACCAACTACAGCACAACAAAACCCAGCTGGGAGTCTCTTCTTGAACTCTCTGTGCTGGCCTTGTGATGATTGTTCTTCAAGAGAGACATCCTGAAGGACATCACTTCAGGAGTGATGGTTTCTCTATCAGATTGATGTCATGGTTCCAAACAGGTATGTACGGATATGCCACCTAACCAGCAAAAGGAATTCCTCAACAGAAGCCAAAATTATTCCCAAATTATTTATTTACACAAACTGCACCATTCTTGCACGCAGTTCAGATGAAGTCCATGGTGCAAACTCTCACTCATTCTGGATTTGACTCTCCACAAACTCCTTGACAACCTCCTGGATGGAGGACTGATCCCCAAGCCCCATTCCTGGAAGTGAACAAGGCCAGGCTGGTCTAAGGGAAGGTGCCCCTGCCCATGGCACAGGTAGAATGAGAGGGGCTTTAAGGTCCCTTCCACCCCAATCCTTCTGTGATTCTGTTATCAACATCTGCAAATGCTGCACGGTGCAAATTCTACACCAGCAAGAGCCAAACCATTGGGATACACATTCCTATCTCATATGAATTAATCAAAATATTCGAGATGAGTTCTAACAAATTGTTGTAGTATTGCAGAAACTGCTGAAAGTAAATGACAGGGAAGGATGGCAGCAAAAGGCAGCAGCACCTGAAGGTGCCCAAACACATTCTGGTAGAGCACACACTGGTACCCAAACAGGATTCCTTCCTAGGGAAGTTATAAACTCCATCGTCGGCTGGAGCAAATCACAGCCCTCTGGCAAAATTCAACTGTCCTACTTACAACACAGCTTTAGAACAAAAACATTTAAAATTGGCAAAAAGAGAAGAAAGCAAGATCAGAAGTTCCCCAAACCGGTATCTTGGAACCTTTTCTGTGCCTTTCCCCAGTGATCTGTTAATGTTAACATTTCACTTTTTAAAATATTTTGCCTGAGTCAAAAATGATTTTCCAAACTCTTTTCCATCAAGCATTTTTAAGGCTGATCTCTGATTAAAATTAAAAAGGCAAAACACACAGATTTTTAAAAACCACCTTCCTCTGTCTATAAATGAATCTATTATAATACTTCTCAACCTGAGAAATTGAGCTGAAGATTTTTAAAAGCCAGTTACTGAAGTTCTGCAGGAAATGGACATTCAAGCAAGTGCAAAAAAACCTCAGATTTTTGGAAGCACAAGAAGTATCTGGGCCTTCTGTGGAGACACAGATGTTGGTGCAAACAGAGATTAGATTTTAAAAAATACACAAAGAAGGTATAGATTTTAGGCTGGATCTTGGGCAGGAATTGTTCCCTGGCAGGGTGGGCAGGAATTCCCTGGCACAGGTGCCCAGAGCAGCTGTGGCTGCCCCTGGATCCCTGGCAGTGCCCCAGGCCAGGCTGGACACTGGGGCTGGAGCAGCCTGGGACAGTGGGAGGTGTCCCTGGGACAGTGGGAGGTGTCCCTGCCATGGCAGGGGTGGCACTGGGACAGTGGGAGGTGTCCCTGACTGTGGCAGGGTTGGAACTGGATGGGCTTCAAGGTCCCTTCCAATCCAAACTATTCCATGATTCTGTGATTTATTTTTCTTTTAAAACTTCAGCATCTTTGAAAATTCAAACCACTTATCTAGCAACCAGGAATTCACAAAATGAACCTTCGAAGCTGGAGGCAGTAACATCTAATCTTTTTTGTCTAAAAATTCATCCTTTTGAATATAATATCCATGGAAAAACCATAAATCAAACAGTACCAACACTGGTAGAACTTTGCCTGTAACCAAGAGCAGAGATTCTGAAAACCTGAGCATGTCTCTCAAGCTAAAAAACAATCTCATGCCATGTGGAAAGCTCTCAGGGAGCCTCTGCTCATAGAACTCTTCCAACAATTTTATCTGGAAACAATTACTAATTCATTCACCACAGAAATGCTACCAAGAGTGATACAAAAAATAAAATAATCCTGTTAATACTGTAGCCCCAGGCATGTCACATCTCAGGAGGGAAAAAAAAAGAGCATTTCAATATCAATGTAATTCAATGAAGTTTCAGCATTGGATTTAGTTTCAAAAATATAAGCTAAACTTCTTTGATACGCTATTAGTAAAAATTCATCTGTAAGTTTCTCAGACTGCTTACTAAACTTCCTGTCATTATGGACAAATGAAGGATATTAAAAATCTATAATAAATCAGAGTTGACATCCCTGAAAGGAAAATAAATAGGAATTAAGTTTTCACTGCCTGCACTGCCTGGCTAGAGCAGGGCAGCAGCATCCGTGTTCTTCTATAAACATTCTCCCAGACAGAAATAAATCTCCGGCACAAAAGCAAACTGAAATTAGAATTTCATCTTTTCATTCAATACAGAAAGCTCAACTGATCTCCAAGCTCCAGTAAAATGCAAACAACCCCCTGTTCTCATGCTCGGTGCTGCCTGTGCCATACCAGACACAGGGCTGGGGGTTTGGATAACTGGGACATTTCCTACACAGAGTTTTGGCTTTGTCTGGAACATGTGAGTAACTCCAGAAGGAAAAACATTCCAGGAATGAGGGACTTGGATGCGGAAAGTTTTCCTGACATACATCAGACCACTCTCACACACAAGGCTCCTACCCCACACAACCTGTCACCAACACCCCCAGGCCCAGGGGTCTTTGGCCATATTTGTGACGTGAGGGTCAGCAAGGCCAAGTGCCAGGTCCTGCAGCTGGCTCACAGCAACCCCTGCAGCTCCAGGCTGGGGCAGAAGGGCTGGGAAAGGCCCTGGGGGTGCTGTGACAGCAGCTGGACACCAGCCCAGGTGGGCACGAGGCCACTGGAGGCCCCTGGGCTGTGCCAGGTGGCACTGCTGGGGCAGCTCTGGAGAGCCCTGGAGGGGCTGGAGAGAGTCCAGGGAAGGGAAGAGAGCAGGGAAGGGGCTGGAGAATTCCTGAGGGAGCTGGGAAGGGGCTAGAGAATTCCTGAGGGAGCTGGGAAGGGGCTGGAGAATTCCTGAGGGAGCTGGGAAGGGGCTGGAGAATTCCTGAGGGAGCTGGGAAGGGGCTGAGCCTGGAGCAAAGGAGGCTCAGGGGGGCCCTGGTGGCTCTGCACAAGTCCCTGCCAGGAGGGGACAGCCGGGGGGGATTTGGGATCTGATCCCAGGGACACAGGGACAGGAGGAGAGGGAACGGCCTCAGGCTGGGCCAGGGGAGGCTCAGGGTGGATTTTGGGGAAATTCCTGCATGGAAAGGGCTGTCCAGCCCTGCCTCAGCTGCCCAGGGCAGTGATGGAGCACCCCTCCCTGCAGGGATTCACTGCCCTGTGCATGTGGCACTTGGGGACACGGGGCAGTGGTGGCCTTGGCAGTGCTGGGGAACAACTGGACTGGGTGGTCTTAGAGGGCTTTTCCAACCTAAACAATTCTGTGATTCTATGGTAATTTTATGGCTCAGATGCAGAAATCAGAAAATATGGAAAGGCATCAAATACCACTGGTCTTTGCTAACCTGGTGAAACGTGTGGCGGCTGCACCACCTGAGTGTTACATCTCCTGCTCTGCAAGGAGCAGCTGCTACACCCTAAGAGAACAGTAAGTCAGGTCCTGTACTACAATACTTACACGGCTCTTAAGTACAACATCAATTTTAAAACCCCCAGGGTAGAAAAAACACCTGCAAGTATCTATTCACAAAACTCAGATTAAAAAAATACATAAGTGTACCACATAAATACATATGTACATGCATATACACACAATACTTGAAGTTTGTTTCAAACTTCACTGTTCACAACAGTGTTGTGTACAGTAATTTTTTCACTTATTTCCAAGTGGACTGCAATATATAGGAACCAAAGGGAAAGATCAGAGTTAGGGAGATGAACCTACAGCCCACATATTCAAAGAGCTCCAACCTCCAGTGCTGCCTATTCCAGCTTTTTTAAAGAAAAAGACAAAAGGGAAGCAAAGACAAGGACGAAGATTTAACAAAAAAGAACTTCAAAGAGAAATATTTTATGCAAAAAGATTCTGCATATTTAATTACTCCCCACTCATTCTAGGAGCCCCTGAAAAGCACAAAACCAACACAAGAAAATCAGGCAGCAATCAATGGTATCTCCTGGGTAAACAGCCAAGTCTGATATTTTACATCACCAGGCAAATCCGTGGGATTTTTAATAACATGAGTAATACCAGCTGCATATATTTTTCACATACAAATTAGTATGCACTGAGAAAATTCCTCCATAGACAGGAACTGCACAACACGGCAAAGCCTCAAAGCTGTTGACTAATTACTATCCAATAAATCTAAAGCAAGCATTGCTAGTGAGTACAAAAAGTCACAAAAAGTACCTTAGAATTTAGGGATTAAATAACTTTGCAGCACTTACTTCAACACTTTGTGACATTAAAGGTACATTATATGCTGGGAACAGGGTTCTGAATATATTTATTTTCATCAGGTTAATTAAGAAAAAATGCAGTGTGCCTTTCCTTCATTACTCACCAGAAAAGGTAAGTAGCTGGTTTGGTGTATAAAACACATTAAAATTTAACCTCTAAGAGGTCATCACTGGATCTCAAAATGGGTTTGTTTTACTTTCAGTTAGACTGCAGTGACACTGAAGACTTGTCAGCATTTTGTCTGGAGAAGTTTCACAGCCTCATCACGAAAAAAACCCCAACCAAATAATAAAAAACAAACAAACAAACAAAAAAAAAAAAAAACAAAAAGAAAAAGAAACGAAACAAAATCAAAAACTAAACAAACAAGCAAAACCAAAACCAAACCAGCAAAACCACCAAACAAACCCAAAAGCCCTTTGTCCATCTTAATTCTGAAGTTGCTAAATCTAGAGACTGATGCAAGCAATGAGTTTTCCTCCTTTCTTCCTCCTCTTCCCAAGTGCTCAAGCCCTTCACAATTAAGTGTCATTGTTTTGGGTATATTTGGAATTGAAGGCACAAAGAAAGGCTGTTACAGCCTCTTACCAGAACAAACGCTTTCTATCTTAAATTGATTAATAACTTGACTTTGTTCATGTTCTCACTAGAAGCACTGAGGTTAAAGGACATTTACTATAGGCAATTGCTTTCATTTATAAGCATGGAATAGTGATCAGGCACACTGGGGATGAGAGAAGCAGATAAAAATCTCACACAGCTATTTAATGAATTTCTAATGTAGAACAGCTAAATCCCTTCTTCTGCCACCTCGGTTCCACGCCACAGGTAAAGCTGGGAAGATGCAATTAATTACAGGCCAGGTCTCACAGAGGAAGGTAATGACATTACTGCTAAATCCACTTTGATAGGGATTTTACCTGCACAGCAACAGGTACCTGAAACAAAGACAATGAACTACTGCAGGTGTCCAGAGAATTCTCTCCTCCTCTCTCTTTCACATACACAGTCTCCTGAGATAAAAGTCCTCAAGACGAGCAAACTCATGCAAAAGTCACTGCTGTAGAGTGATCATGGAAAATCAAATGTCTCAGATTGGAAGGAACCTTCAAGTTCATCCCGTTCCACCCCCCTTCCACTGTCCCAGGCTGCTCCCAGCCCCAGTGTCCAACCTGGCCTTGGATGCTGCCAGGGATCCAGGGGCAGCCACAGCTGCTCTGGGCACCTGTGCCAGGGCCTGCCCACCCTCACAGGGAAGAACTGTTTCCTCACAGTAAAGATTTTTATCTTAATAATTAAAATACATAATTTAAAAAAAAAAAAAAAAGTTGAATCATAAAAAAATTTACATTACCTAACCTGAAGACTAAGACAACAAAAACTATGAAGGAAAAGCTGATTTCTCTCCTCCAACTCCATTTCTCCACATCAGAAGCACTGAAAAAAAAAACCACCAGAACTGCTGGATCCCCAATGACACCAGCACTTCCCCACTGCTTCAAAACCATCGTTTATAGACACTGCCTTGTGATCCTACTGCATTTGCCACACCAGAAACACGCTGGAGCTCCACTCTTGTTTGTGGCTTTAAGTTTTAAATTCAAACTGAAAACATCCCAAAATTAGGTCCTTGCATATTCTCCTATTTCTTTATTCCCAGCCTCATCTCAGAGACCACAAAGCAGCATTTATTCACTGCATAACCTCAGCTTTATCTCTGCTGAACCAACCAGCCAAGCTGCACTGTAAACGTCAACGTTACTGGGATGCTTTATGACAGATTTTTCTCCCATTTAAACTTACTGGGTAAAACAAAGAATAAAAGATGATATTATTATTATTATTATTATTATTATTATTATTACTATTATTATTACACTGAAGGGATGTGTTCTTCACACAAGCAGCACATTTTGTGCTATTTGTCAGCACATTTTTCTGTAGCATTGTTCTATTATCTCTATATTATCTTTGATCTCTGCTTTCACACTGCAAGAATTCCAATCTTAGCACTCTTACCTCTTTGAACACATTCCCCAGTGCCTGTATTTTATGCAGAAAAGTTACCATGACAAAAGGCCAATCCATGAGGTCCCCTTGAAGGCCACCCAGCACTGGTACCTGAGACACCGGCCATGCACATGGTGACACTACAACAGCTGTCGATTAATCTAATCCAACAGTTGCACTCTGCTTTCCCCATCTGTTCCCAAATCCACTTACTGCATCTTGGCCTAGCTCTTTGAAATAGATAATTTAGCTGAAAGTCTTTGTAATGCCCAGAAAACAGGAGTCTCATCCTTTGCTGATGGTCCTAAAATGCTCCTGGGGTTTTTGGTGGAGAGTTGTCTTATTCACACCAGGCAGGAGGAGATAATAGAGCACAGTGGAAGCAAATGCATCTCGTACATCATAAATCCTCTCACTACAGCAGAAAAAGAATATATCAATCCCTCTCTTTCCCTGGCACACAATGAACCCCCTAAAACCTTGGGACAAGAGCAAGTATCTTACCCCAAAAGTTATCTCCCTACAGGACAAAAGGCCAAAGAAACCACATTATTGCAATGGTCAAAGAGAATCATCAAAGGCTCATGCACACAAGGTCTATAAGATGATTTTTCATCCCTCCCCCAAAATTAGAAATATTTAGTTATTCAGTGGATCTCAAGCACCTGTACAATCCTTTAAGTTGCAGTACAGCACACCTGTGACCCTTGTAAATAAAGCATCATAATTCAAATTCTTTAAAGCCCACATGCTCAGAATTGACAGACATCAATCCTCTCCAGTTGGAAGCCCTTCACTTTGACAAGCTTTCAAGTTGTCAGACCTACATTTAAGACCAGGAAAAGCATCCATGGGCAGAACATGTGCTGTATTGTGGATGAAAAGAGGTTAAGCAACTGACTTAACCTTGAGGCCAGCAGGAATCAGTACAAGTGGAGTTAAAGGCCACCCCTCAGAATAAGTGGCTCTTTAAGGCCTTCAGGCCAGCAGGAATCAGAGGAAGTGGAGAAGAGGACCTTTGTCCTGCTGCACTTTCTCAGACAAATGCAAACCCACCAAGTTTCTATGAGAAATGTAAAGGCAGCAGCAGCAGCAATCCCTTCTGCTTTCCCATGCTGTGTATGAAACTGCTGCCCTACTCTTCCTAAACACTAAACCCCAAAATAATCTGTTGAACTCTTAAGAAGCCCGTTTAGACTCTGATTTAGCTCCAAACTTGCCACCTCCATCACTGCTGATTTTTAGGCCAAATGCAGAGCTCAGAACCTGGTAGTCACACTTACAGAAAAGCACAAGCCAAAGATCAGTCAGTGTTGCAACAAAAATTAAAATATTGAGACATTCTATAAATAAACATCACAGCCTGACCCACTTTCCTAAGGGGGATAGAAATAATTCCTTTTATTTTCTTCCTGATATTCAAAAATTTTAACATAGCAGTGTTACCTGCTGGGAAAATTGATCCCTAAAAAAATAAAAGCAGTTAAGAAAAAGATTGCTGTTAACTTCTGTTTGGTCTGGGCCTCAAAACCAGATTTTGACACACCCTCAGATACAGATCCCTAAAATAGTCATAGTACATCCCAAAATCCAGAGTGGCATTTGTAAACCTACAGAATGATAAATCCTTGACTTTTTAAAGCAGGGCTTCAGCTGAAACAACACCATAAGAACATGCAAAGATCAGGGAATTGATAATGAAAATATTGTATTTATTAATGAAACAAATTCTCAGCCAATATCATAATTTAACGACACCTTGATCAACTAATAAGGAAGATGTTCTCAAGGATGCCACAAGTAGTAAAAATAATACAACAGCAAAGGAGCCTTTTAAGCATCAAATATTAAACCTGAGAGAACAAGGGAAGTGTGGTCCCCCAGAAAAAAAAGTCTGTATGTTTATATGATACCA
Source organism: Acrocephalus scirpaceus scirpaceus (assembly GCA_910950805.1). Lineage (NCBI taxonomy): Eukaryota > Metazoa > Chordata > Aves > Passeriformes > Sylviidae > Acrocephalus > Acrocephalus scirpaceus. Next base: position 166,653 of record OU383778.1, on the reverse strand, counting down.
GGGTATTCTGTCTGTCCCAAAAATGTCCTTCTCCTCACATGTATTACTGTAAAGAATGAAAAGCATAGAAATATTTGTTTCAAAAGAGGGGACAGAAGAATTTCATTGAGGGGAGAAGGAGAAGTCCACAGAGCACCAATAATAAAATAAACCAACAATTTATCACTACAATACCCTAAAATCTATCGAGATTTTTCTGTTTTCTACCTCATTTCAATGAATCTGCTCCCAGACATACTCCCTGCAGCCACACGACCTCTCTGCCAGCAGTCCCTCCAGCACAGCCACCTGCAGGATTCTGCACAGGCACTCCAGCAGGAATGGCTGCCGCAGGGAGCAGAGCCCAGGGCAGCAGCAGGGCTGGCCCCACAATCCAGCTGAGTTTCCAGCTCTGTTCCCTCCCACCAACAGCTGATGACCCCGAGCTGAGTGGTGAGGGTGACACCTGAGGGATGGAACAGCGACCAATGGGACCTGGACAGGCTAGAGAGGTTCAACAAGACCAAGTGCAAGGTCCTGCACCTGGGTCAGGGCAATGCCTGCTCTCAGAACAGTCTGAGGATGGATGGACGGATGGATGGATGGATGGAGAGCAGCCCTGGGGAGAAGGACTTGGGGGTGCTGCTGGGTGAGAGCTGGACATGACCCAGCCAGAACCCCCCGAGCCCTGGGCTGATGCCAGCGTGGGCAGCAGGGGAGGGGGGACTCTGTCCCTGTGGCCCTGAGGTGATTCCCCAGCTGCAGAGCTGCCCCAGCCCTGGGGCCAACAGCACAAGGACCTGGAGCTGCTGGAGAGAGTCCAGAGGAGGCCCCGGAGCTGCTGCAGGGCTGGAGCCCCTCTGCTCTGGAGGCAGCTGGGAGAGCTGGGAATGTTCCCCTGGAGAAGAGAAAACTCCAGGGAATGCTCAGAGTCCCTGCAGGGGCTCCAGGAGAGCTGGAGAGGGGCTGGGGCCAAGGGCTGGAGGGACAGGAGCCAGGGAATGGCTTCTCACTGCCAGAGGGCAGGGCTGGATGGGAGATTGGGAATCAGGAATTGTTCCCTGGCAGGGTGGGCAGGCCCTGGCCCAGGGTGCCCAGAGCAGCTGGGGCTGCCCCTGGATCCCTGGCAGTGGCCAGGCCAGACTGGATGAGGGTTAGAGCACCCTGGGATAGTGGATGGGCTCCCTGCCCATGGCAGGGGGTTTGGAAGTAGATGTCTTTAAGGTCGCTTCATCCCAAATCATTCTAGGATTCTGTCTTTTAGCACCTGCAGAAACAATTGGAAATAAGCACACAACATAAACAAGCAACACTTGTGTTTTCCAATATCCAGGAGAAAGAAAGACGGGAACAAAAAAGCTGTCTCCTAATTTTTGGTTTTACAGGAACTTCTCATTTCCACATATATATTGGTACAGAATTGTAAACATTTCCACAAACATCAGTTCTCCCTTCCCTTTTCCAGTTCAAGCCAGCTCTTCCTCCCTTCCACAGACTGTTGTGCTAAATTCGTTATCACAGCAAGAAAAGGAACAATTCGCAAACCCTTGCAGAAAAGCACAAGTGGCATTTTCCCCAAACGACTCATGTTAATGAAAGCAATTTCACACTACATAGAAAAAAAAAGAGCTAAATACCAAACACTTCGAGTATCTAATGAAGACAGGTGTACACAGTCACCTTCCTCGAGAAGTTCCCCTTTGTAACGCAGAGCAAAACTTAAAAATTAAAAATAATCCAGATGACTTGAATTTGGGCAGGACTACATCCACACATGAAAAATGTGAATACCAAGCACTAATCCAGCTGCACGTTCTCACTCACACCTGTGGGATGGGAAGTCACCTGCAGCACTTTATACTCAACCACGCAGCCAAAATCCTGGCTTAGCAAATGGAGAAAAGGCCAGACTTGATGTAGCTTTTATAAAATCATCTTAATCCTTTCAATGAAAACTTTCTACTGCTGGCACAGGTGACTTTAACCACACAGATTACTCCACCAGCCAGCCTAAGCTTGTCCACCAGCTCCTGGGAAGAATGAAATAAACCCATGATGCTCAAACCATCCCAGTGTTTATTTAAGAGCCTGCACAAATAAACCAGATGTGAAAGTCATCCAGTAACTCAACAGCTCCAAACTGCAGGAGGTGAAGAGTTGGAGGGACTTTCAAATGCCAGAGTGTGTTTGTCAGCCTCACTGTGACCAGTCTAAATCCCTTAGGGAATGGGGTGGGTTTAGGCACTATAGACTGCTACGCCTTATTAAATCATCTGCACAATAAATTTTACAATCCAGATCAGTATTTCCTAACCCACCAACAGAAATTCTTGGCTATTAAAACACCAAGCCTTGATTCCTTACCAGGGTAGAAGATGCAGCAAGAAAATTCGGGTTTGTCTCTGGAAAAAGAAAATCCTTCTACAAAATAAAAACAGGTTGGGAGAGCTGGAATGTTCCCCTGGAGAAGGGAAGGCTCCAGGAAGAGCTGTGAGCCCCTGGCAGGGCCTGAAGGGGCTCCAGGAGAGCTGGAGAGGGACTGGGGACAAGGGACAGAGGGACAGGAGCCAGGGAATGGCTTCCCATTGCCAGAGGGCAGGAATGGATGGGATGTTGGGAATCAGGAATTGTTCCCTGGCAGGGTGGGCAGGAATTCCCTGGCCCAGGGTGCCCAGAGCAGCTGTGGCTGCCCCTGGATCCCTGGCAGTGTCCCAGGCCAGGTTGGACACTGGGGCTGGAGCAGCCTGGGACAGTGGGAGGTGTCCCTGGGACAGTGGGAGGTGTCCCTGGGACAGTGGGAGGTGTCCCTGCCATGGCACAGGTAGCACTGGATGAGCTTTTTTAAGGTCCCTTCCAACCTAAAACATCCTGGGATTCTATGACTTTTTAAGCACACTTTAATCAAGCAAAGACTACATGAAACCATTTTAATTTTGGAACAAACTTCAAAAATATAGAAACAACGCCCTCATTGGCACATTACACAGAATTTGTGGTTTGTGTCAATGCTGCCTTAGCGACAGTCTCGCTGCAAGATCTTTATAATCCAAGACCTGTTAGCATTTCTTTCTAGGATAAGTAGCTCTGGAGTATTTGTCTGTGAAACACACTTGGTTCAGGGAAGGTCACTGAATCAGCCTCCTGATTCCTCAGCTGCACACAGATGTTCCTGCATGGGGAGGTGGAGATAGGTTTATCGTTTCTTGTAGTAAGGCAGTGTCTAACATGCAGATATCTTGATAATCACTGCAAAGAAACTTTCTTCAAAAAAATCAAGAACACAAAACAACTAATCAACAGACAAATAGGCCAATTAGAAAAATACCACAATTGTGGACATCTGACCCAGCCAGCAAAGAGCTAAACTCCCTGGGGGAAGACGTAGCTGCAAAAATCATTGCTTACATCACCAGCTCAGCCATATGCATGCACCTCTCCTGTTGCCTCCAAAATGACTTTGAAAGGAGTTATTCTGAGACAGTAGTGGGGAAAAAATGAAATTCCATCTGCTCGCAACAGATTTGTGACAACAAAAACAAAGACAGTGGCTCAACACTAGTTATGCAAAGTTTTGAAATAACCCCTCACTTCGCTACCAAGCTGAACATGACTGACAGCCCACCTCTCTACTAAAGAGCTCTAAAAAAGGTCCCAACTTCTTATTTAGGATTCAGTCATCACCAATCTTTCCTCACTCTGTAGCATCCATAGGAAATGGCCCTAAGATGAAGGAGGGTTTAGATTAGATATTAGGAAGAAATTATTCTCTACAGGAGAGATGAGGCCTGGCACAGGCTGCCCAGAGCAGCAGTGGTTGCCCCTGGCAGTGTCCAAGGTCAGGCTGGACAGGGCTTGGAGCAGCCTGGGATGGTGCAAAGTGCTCTCACTAATGGCAGTGGAATGGAATAATATGATCTATAAGGTCCCTTCTAATCCAAACTATTCTATGGCTTTAGAAGCCTGTTTGTACTAACAAGGAATTATGCATAAAATACTGCAGTGCTTGCCTTAGTTTATTATGAAAAAGAGGAAAGGAAAAGGTTTTGCCTCGTTCCACTTTCCCATTTAGCTTCCTACATTTTCATTTCATTATCCCTTTTCATAACCAAAATGGCTTAAAACATTATTTGTAAGAGAAACACTGACCACCCCCAGTCCACATCCTTAAACCTGTAATGAAAAGTTCATTCCTGCTTTAAAATTGCTTAAGCAAAGGAATGATACTTCACCATACCCTGTGATGGAGCACAAAGAGAACCACTTGGGTGGAGTCCTCCAGAGCAGAAACCCATGAGCCACTTCACATGGAGTGCTTCCCTCTGGCACGCCCCAACACTGCTGCACTGTCTGTGCTCAGAAGCACTGCAAGGGGTTGATGTGACTTGGGTGTCTACCAGGCTCTTTTCCTCTTGGATATATTTTTATTTCAGGCCCAAAGCAATTCTTTGCCCTGCTGTGGGGCTGAGGAACGCATACAGCTGTAGCACAGGTACAACATTGAGGGCAATCTTGGTGTCAGCCCTCATTTCAGATATTTAACACAATAAATACCAAACTTCAGGTCAAAGGAGGAAATTCCAGCTGAACGTTTCCCAGACCTGATCGCAGATGCATCAATGCATCATAAGGTCAGTACTTCCTCTCATCTCCTGTGCTTTAAATTAATCTGTCAGAGGTAATTTATAGCACAAGGAATAAGCAGTGAAGCAATCATGGAGATAAATTTCTCCTAGACATATGAAAAATCCAAAGGTACCAGGCACTGGACAACAGCTTTCCATTTTGCTCTTATGCTAAAATTATCTATGCAAATGTACAAATAAAAATTCACAGCTTCATGACAAAAATAATTCAAAATATGTGTGCACAACATTTCCTACGAAAGTTTAAAATTCCCACTTCCAGAGCCCCTCTGAGTATCCCAGGTACCTGGACCACAAGTGCCTGACCAGGGGAGGTTCCCATAGCCCAGGTCATATCAAACCCCTGTTAGACCTGAACACACAGAGCTGAACCCTCAAAAGCAGAGGGAAAAGTGGTGCCCAGCTCTCAGGAGCGTCACTGGCTGAGATGAGCTCTGGGAAGAAGAGGAGCTGTCACAGGAGTCTGTGACAGAGACAAGCAAGAACAGGTTGGAGACCTAACTTGCTTTTCCCCTTCATCCCACCTGCAGAAACAGCTGCTTTCCTGCTGCCAGGAGCTCTGAAGTGCTATTTTGAGCTTTTTGCATCTTATTATTTAATTTATTTATTAAAGCCTGACAGGGGAAAAGGGAGGCAAAACTTGCTCAAAGCATTTGAGTTTTATTTAGATTAAGACAGGCTGCTCAAACTGGCTCAAATGGTTCCACTAATGGTTCCACTCTTTACTAGTTTAGAAAGAGTAGAAGCAATTCTTGGTCAGGTCCTACAGCAGCGGAGCTCTTCACTTTGGGGTCACTTTCTCATCTCAGCAAGTTTAACAAGCACGGTTTAAAGCACACAGCAATTCCCAAACCATGAAATGGCATTTCCCAGGAAATTAGTCAAGTTAAAATTGAGCTGTAAAATTAAAGCCCCTTTACGGCTCCCCATTAGTTAAATATTACAGGTGAGGAAGCAGCAGCTGGCACAGACACAGCACGAGCACTGCCCCAGTTAAAGGAAGGCTAATGGGAGTAACAGAATCACAGAATCCATGGGGTTGGAAAAGACCTCCAGGGTCACCCAGTCCAACCTGGGACCCCCCACCCACCTTGTCCAGCAGCCCAGAACGCCGAGGGCCACATCCAGTCCTTCCTTGGACACCTCCACGGGTGATGGGGACTGCACCGACACCCTGGGCAGCCCCTGCCAAGGCCTGACCACCCCTTCCATGAGGAAATTCCTTCTGATCTCCACCCTGAGCCTCCCCTGGCCCAGCCTGAGGCCGTTCCCTCTCCTCCTGGCCCTGTGTCCCTGGGATCAGATCCCAAATCCCCCCTGGCTGTCCCCTCCTGGCAGGGACTTGTGCAGAGCCACCAGGGCCCCCCTGAGCCTCCTTTGCTCCATGCTCAGCCCCTTCCCAGCTCCCTCAGGAATTCTCCAGCCCCTTCCCAGCTCCCTCAGGAATTCTCCAGCCCCTTCCCAGCTCCCTCAGGAATTCTCCAGCCCCTTCCCAGCTCCCTCAGGAATTCTCCAGCCGCTTCCCAGCTCCCTTCCCTTCCCTGGACACGCTCCAGCCCCTCCAGGGCTCTCCAGAACTGCCCCAGCCCTGGAGGTGTCCCAGCAGTGACAGCACAGGGACGGGCACTGCCCTGGCCCTGCTGCCACCCCAGAGCTGGCACAGCCCAGGGGTCACTGGCACCCTGCCCACCTGGGCTCATTATCCAGCAGCTGCCACCAGCACCCCCAGTGCCTTTTCCAGCCCCTCTGCCACCTGGAGAGCTCCGTGAGGTTGCTGCAAGACTCAGCACCTGGCCTTGCTGACCCTGCACTCGGTGGCCACAGCCCATCAGTCCAGCTGCCCAGACCCCTCTGCAGAACTCCCTGCCCTCCAACAGACTGACTCTTCCACAGAATTTTGTGTCACCTGCAAACTTAAAAAGGGTACACTCGATCCCCTCATCCAGATCATCAACAAAATATTAAATAGAACTGGGCCAAGACTGAGCTAATACCTGTTAGTATCAGCTCAGCTAACCCTGACCTGAACCCTCCAAAGCAAGGAGGACAAGCAGCATTCAGACCTTTGCCATCAACTCCATTATAAATTACCTGACTTTTTTTGTTTGTTTCCCCCTCTCCTAAATAACTGTCTGGTATTTCAGAGACAAAAAAGGGAAGAACTGATAAATACTGAATGCTCATTTTTAACATCTGGACCATTAATTTCAAAGTTTAACTCAAGTCACCATGTTCTATGTGTGGGCAACAGCTTTAAGGCTGAATCCAAAAATGTTTCATGGACAGCAAATGCAGAAAAACCTTGAAAGCCAACGGGGCTTTACAGGCAAAGACAATTATTAAAGTCACCCACGGGACCTTTCACAACACCCCCTTTAACATCAGAGGAAACAGGAGAGTCTTGCACAGTTCATACTAAATTTGCTGCTGCTTTGAAACCCAAATGAATTTAGTTACTATGACACATTTGCTATCTCAGTGAGACACGGGATTTCATGGTGGTAATGTTGGCTCCATAATGATTAATAAGTAATTCCCTCATGGACAAAAGCCGTGGCTGATGCATTTATTAAGAGTTTGGTCCAAGCTGCCTCTTGCCTGTGATCCTCACTGCTCCACACTGAACCAAAAGCAGACATTTTCCCAGGGCTCTCCATCCTCTTTTCTCTGGAGACAGAATTATTTCTACATGAGCAGTGCTGTGACTTGTCAATAAGCACAGGCTGCTCTGCCAGACAAGCCTGGAGACTCCCAGACCTCACCCAGCCACTAATTTGCAGAGCACTTTGCATCCTGCTTATCCCAGTCACATTCCCACAATTCCCTAACACGGGGCACTGGCAGGAGGAGGACTTTATGAAAGACTCAGTGTACTGAAGCATTACATAAAAATTACATGTTAATGCAAAACTTTTGCAAGGTTACTAACAGTATCACTTGAGCACTGTGCTAAAAACAACCACGTTTTAACCCCAACAACAAATTAAAAATCGTTTATATAAATAAATGTAGGGGGGAAAAAGAGTAATTTGCAAATATGCCTTACTGTAATTTTACATAAAAACTTTAACATCACTTTTGCACAGGTTCCACCATTCCACACCTAAAATACAACATCCCATACGAGGTTTTTATCTGAATTTTTGAAATCATTGAGAGATACAATTGTTGAAATTAGTGATTCAATCCTCTAGGCACAAACCTTATCACACAAACAGAGACAACACATCCCACCAGGCACCAAAACTGGGAGAACAGAATTTCCAGCAGAAAACTGGAAACATAAAACCTTGTGCTTCAAGAAAACAAAAACAAACAAACAAAAAATCACAACATTTTAAGGAATGGAAAAATATTTACTTCCTGCAAGTTAATTTTACATATAGATGAACACCTGAAGAGCCTTGTGAGGTTCCCAAAGGGTCGTGATTGTCAGGATTCATCAAGCACTGGGTTTGGGGTGAACTTCAGCTTCAGATAGAAAGCAGAGGGGAGACCCCTCCAGTCTGCTCTGCTGTCAGCAGCTCCCCATGAGAAGTGATAACACACACACATTGTTTGGCCTAAATTGATTCCATTTGAGGCTGATGTTCTATATTAGGAGTGTGACAAGCCTTTACATATCTAGTTAAATTTTAATATAAAAGTATTTTTTCCATTTGAGAAAAAGCTGACATGGTGACAATTAAGAAATAAAGTATCCACCTGCTTCCAATGAGCTGGAGAGCAACTTGTAACCAAAAATAATGACAAAAAATATTTCTAAAACAACTTAGTATGTTTTCAAAGGGAAGATGGCATGACAAAATGTTCTGCAATTACTGACTTCCAGTTTCTAATCTGAGTAGATGTCACCAGGTTGTAGAGGGAGAGAGGCAGAGGATCATGGAATGACTGGTGCTGGAGTGAATCATCAACATCTCTGGACTGACCATAGGACTTGTTCCATTTAAAAATCACCTTCAGTAACTGAAATAGCAATTTCAGTTTAGCACCCATGAAGTACTGTGGAATGAACACCACCAGGTTCTTAGACTGGGAAGAAACAGCTGCAGACCAAGAGCATTTGCTGATCAACAGACATAAAAATCTTAAAGAGAAACAACAGCCAGAGCGCCTAAAAACAAAACCAGAAAAACTCTCTTTGCAAACACGTGATTAAAAGGAAAACAACTGATCAGAGAGTGATGATATGACCCAGGAGATACTCCTACCAGGGCTTTGAACCACAGCATCATTTTTCCTTCTCCTCTCTGCCTTTTTCCTTTGTCTTCCCAAATGCATCATGCTGACAAGTAACAACCATTCAAAGAACCAATTACTATTTCTGGGTCTTTTTTTTTTTATATAACTTCATCTTAACAGGCTTTTTCTGTAAATCCCCATGAGTGTGATGCCAGCTCAGCCCCATTCTGTCACTGCATTCCCCCTGCTCTGCCTGGTGTGATCTCTGCACCCAGGCTCCACAGTGACATCATCAGTGATGTAAGAAGTGCACATCACTTTACCCAGGTAAAATGAAAATACTAGATCAGGTTCCAGCTCCAACTTCCTACCGTCTCCCTTTCTCTCAGAGTGTGAGAAACACTCACTCATCAATAAAGCTGAAAGAGAACAAAGTCATTGAAGCAAAACTATTTATCAATATAAACACGGCAGCTGAGTCAGGTGCACCTCACTGAGGAGGCACAGCTCCCCTAAAATCCTTTATGCCCTTCTCCAGCCAGGGGCCTCCCTGTCCCCTCTCTCACTGTCTGGGTACTCAGGAACTTCCATTCCTTCTGACCACCAATGCACTCAAACCAACACCTCCTCTGCTCTCCCCTTTCTCCCCCTCCTAACAAATATCAGTTAACTCTCCTTTTCCTCCTGCCACGCTTCCTCCCAAGGCCCAGCCTCGTGCTACCTACATCTTTGCCTACATGACTGTAAGTATTCATCCTTATGGCTGAAACAAAACATTATTTTATCTCTCACAACAGAATCATGAAATGCTTTGGGTTGGAAAGGATCTTAAAGCCCATCCAATTCCAAACCCTCACCATGGGCCAGGACACCTTCTACAATTTCAGATTGCTCCAAGTTCCATCCAAGCTGACCTTAGACACTCCAGAGATGGGGCAGCCACAGCTTCTCTGGGCAACCTGTGCCACCCCACCACCCTCATCATAAAAAGCTTCTTCCTTGTACCTGATCTAAACCAACATCAGCTCTGGAGCCATTCCCCCCTGTCCTGTCTCTCCAAGTCTCTTTACATCTTTCTTCCCAGCTCCTTTCACAATTAGGTCACCCCAGAGCCTTGCTTTCTCCAGACTGAACAATCCCAATTCTTTCAGCCTTTCCTCATAGCAGAGCTGCTCCATCCCTCTGACCACCCTGGTGCCTCCTCTGGACTCACTCCAAAAGCTCCAGGTCCTTCCTGTGCTGGGGGCAGCTCTGCAGTTGAGGTCTCACCTGAGGGGGGCAGAATCCCCTCCCTTGGCCCTTATTTTAACACTTTTATCCTCCTGTTTAACACCTCACCAACTGCTGCCCTTCCACACCTGTAATATGAGGAGGAACCTGATTCATTCTATTATCAATGGAAATGGCAGAATGGAAGACAAACTCTCCAGATGTCCTGACTACCACACTTGAGGTGGAAAGTTCTTCACAGGTCATGCAGTTCAGCCCAGCTCTGGGTGGTGCCATTGAAGCAAAGAGGCTTCCAAAGCCCAGATTCCAGTTATTTATCTCTTACAGGTGCCTTCATCCTAAATGATGCTTATAAAACATCCAACACACATATAATTGTATTTTAAACAGTATCACTTACAGATGGCAAATCTAACAATTTCTGTCTGTGTAGTATCATTCTTTCCTTTAATGCATTCTTAAATTTTCATCTCAAGGTCAGACTGATGGGTCTCAAGATAGCAGATCATCTTTCCCTCCATTTTCTTAATCACTATTCCACAAACCAAAGACTCAACTAATGCTACTTTCTGTAACTAGCTCTCCACCTTCTTCACCCTATTTTTAAAACTGCTCTTAAAAGATTATCCATACACCTGCTCGAGGGCAAAATTCAATTACAATTAAATGAAGAAAATCTTTTAAAATTGAATTAAGGATATAGAGGATACAATAAAACTTCTGAAAATCTAATCAAAGCATTAAAATTAAAAGAGTAGCAATGAAAAATGCAGAAAACCTCATTTGAGCCAGTCAATGTTAATGCCACCAGTACACAAATAATCAGGACAAAGTACAGATGGACTATTTTAACAGCAACACAAGGAAAATGACCAGGAGTCCTACGTGCTCCCTTGGTGCATATAAGTGACACAACATGTAAACATGTGTCCCATGTTCTGAATTCCAGTGCTCGGGATGGGCTCTGCAGTTTAAAAGTCAGCTTGGGAAAGGACTCACCATTCTCCAAAAGTTTGGTAGGGAAACAGTTCAGATTCACAGGTAAGACTGATGGCAGCAGTCTGACAGTGCCCAGCCTCTGTCTGCAGGGGCTGCAGATACCTCCTTGTACCCAATCAACATCACAGCTGTCATCCACTTCATAAATCAGTCCTGTAATTCTATCCTGTATTAATTCACTTGGAGAGGGAAGTGTTCTCTAACCCTTCTGAACTGAAACTTCAACGAAAACACAGCAAACAAGTCAAGGTACAAACCACGAACGGGAAAAAACAAAACCCAAAACTCCCCCACACCAGACCAAGTGATGCACAGCAATTTCCCTTCCCCATTTTCAATCCTGTTGCAGTTCACTATGGATATCACCAGGAAGCAAGGACAGCAGGGAAGATTGCTGTACTGGTTTTGGCTTTACTTCCACATGGAATCACTCAATATCCTGAGTTGGAAGGGAACGACAAGGATCATTGAGTCCAACTCCTGGCTCTGCACAGGACACCCCAACAACCCCACCCTGTGCTTGAACCCACTGCCCAAATGCTCCTGGAGCTCTGGCAGCCCTGGGACCACGACCATTGTGTGGGAAGCCTGGGCAGTGCCTGGCCACCCCCTTTCCCTGATATCCACCTCACCCTCCCCAACACAGCTCCAGCTATTCCCTTGGGTCCTATCCCTCATCACAGGGAGCAGAGAACAGAGCTGCCCCTCAGGAGGAACTGCAGTTCATGGTGAGCTCTCACCTTAGTCTCCCCTCTCTCCTGCAGGAATATTTCTGAAGATGCCCTGGAGTAAAACTGCAGGTGCCATACTGCCACCATCTACCTTCAGTTCACTGCCCATTTAGAACACACGTGTCCTGTGCAGTCTATGGATAGGATTTCATGAAAGGCAGTTCACAACATTTTATTTACATTTTTAGATCCTAAGCGGGGTTTAATTTCAAAATCCCACACCTGAAAAATTGGGTTCAGTTTACTCTACATATCAGGGAATATCTCACACAGTATCAGCACCAGCAACGTTTAAAGATATTTTAATAATAATCAGTAAGACCTTTGTTACCAAGATCAGGATGAAATGATACATAATATACTTCATATTATATAGATCAAAAGTACTTTGTGCAACTATTTTACTCTGCTGACCTGTCCTTTTTTCTCCTTAGCTCCATTACTTGAATAGAATACCATATATCAAGGAACATAAATGACATGTACAATAGTTACTTTGACTCCAGGTCTCAGAAATTGTAGGGCTTTACCTACACTACAAATGTTTTACACATACTACATACAGAAATAGCTGTCAAAAGAAAACCCAAAAAGAAAATTTAGAAACTTAACCATTCCTACTGTTTTCATTCCTCAGAGACATTATAGCAACACACATCTCACAGGGGCCAAACTTTTCTAGAGTTTGTTTTTCAAGACCGAATAATGAACATGTACAACTTACCAAAAAAAAAAAGGCTTATAAAGACACGAAGTCATTAGAGGAGAACCTCTGTTGAAATGTGAGTCAGTTATGGTAGAAAGAAAAATGTGTGTGTAAATATTTTACCCCATTAAAATTAAAGCTATCTGGCACTTTTTAAAATTTAATTGGAGATTAAAGGGAAAGCACCTCACACCAAGTCACAGTCCTGACCTGCCGTTAATCTTCAGCAGATCAACAGCCCAGCCTGTCAAAGGGCTTCCAGGGCTCACTTTGCACCTCTTAACTGCTCTGCTCACACGTTTAAGTCAGGAGAATTTTAAAACTTTCCACAATGCTTTCTGACTTCAAATTGGTGCTCTTTCCTCCTCAGGTGTGAGAGTCACCACAGAGACCATCCACAGTGGTTTATCTCCTCCAGCATCGACAGGCAGTGGCCTTCATCCACCCCTTTCATATTTTCAGTGTGGATTTGCTCCTTCTGGTCACGTCAGTCAAAAAATCCTTGTTACATGACACTAAGGAAACATCAATTTCAGTTGTGTTTATAGAATCCTGTTAATCTCCCTAAACCTGAACAAAAAGATTTCCTTCAGTGTATGACAGAAGTTGACTTATTATTTATTGAACAGAAAAGCAAGACAGCCTTGATGCCCAGAGAGCCTCACAAAGCCTAACCATGAAGAGCTCAGGCTTCTGCAAATTTATAACTTTAAATCAATACAAAATGTATGAAAAATTCAAGTGCAAACAAAAATCAATAGATACACACATAGTTGTCTCCTACAGAGTTTCTTCTTCAAATCCACAGGTAAAAGCAAGGAATCCTCTGGACACAGGCTGTGAGAGCTGGGCTTGATTCAGCCTGGAGAAAGCCCCAGGAAGAAATTCCAGCACCTTGCAGTACCTAAAAGGGCTCCAAGAGAGGTGAAGAGAGACTTTGGACAAGGCCAGGGAATGGCAGGACGAGGGGGAATGCTGTCCCACTGACTGCAGGCAGGGTTAGATGGGATATTGGGAAGAAATTTTTCCCTGTGAAGTTGGTGAGCCTCCAGCACAGGGTGCCCAGATCAGCTGTGGCTGCCCCATCCCTGGAAGTGTCCATGGCCAGGCTGGATGGGACCTGGAGAAACCTGGGATAGTGGAAGGTGCCTCTGTCCTTGGCAAAGGGTAGAACAGGATGGGCTCTAAGGTCCCTTCCAGCCCAAACCAGTCTGTGTTTCCATGAACTGGATGTATGAAGTTACGTCAATCCACAAGAAAATGGAAAAGACCTCCCTCCATGTTCCCTGGAGAGCCTTCATCCCAACCACAGTGCCTGATCTCACTGGTGAACCCCATGTAGAACCTGTCCCAGCACAGGTCACTGCTTGAGGAGTCCAGGCCTACAATCACCTAGGGTGAGTCACTGTACCTTCATGGCTGCACTCATGTTTCAATCCTACCTGCCTTGGGATACTGGGAAATCACTGGAATTTGGACAGTGGGAATACAGCAAAAGATGTCTCCTGCAGCACCATGTCCTCTCTAATGCACATACATCTTGCACTGCAAGCAAGCAAAGCACAGGCACAGAAGCCACTCTGATGTCTCAAGCAGCTTTGATCTGGTGACACAATTTTCACATTGTGATTTCTTGTCTTTACATATCACATGACAAATTTCCATAAGTGCTGAATAGAGAAATTAAGATCACATTTAAACTCCATCACTTTTAACACACAATATCCTTTTTCATCAGCCTCTGTAAAGATGATTTAGGCATATTTATAGTAACATTAACCACATTTCTTCTGCAGGGCAGTATTATTCTCAGAATAGACAACTGAATACCAGTTGCCATGCAAAACTGTCATTAAAATATGCTTCCAAACCTCCAAATTCCTATGTAAATAGTGTCATCATCAGAACATCTTTCAACCATATAAATAATTTGTCCTAATTAATTGATAAGGAAACACAACCAAGGGGATTAGATGATGAACAATATGATGATTCCTGAACAAAAGATGATTCCTGAGGTCTGTGACCATCTGTTCTCAAGGGAACAGTAAAGGCAATAAAGTCATTTCAGCTTTTCCAGCTGGACCACACATTCCTGTTTCTACCAGAAATCCAAATCTCCATCCTCTCACATTCACACATCACACTTGCATAGAAATTGTTATTGTACCATTCACATAAGGGAATTCTGTTGGTACTGACATTTACCTGCTGTCCCAGAAATTTCCATCAGCTCAGGTACTGAGAAAAGCTGGAAATGATCCATAAATTACTGGTTTACCATGCTTTCAGTAGGTCTGAGTTTTCTCTGGGTTCATCACATCAATTCAGATAAAACAAGTTAACAGACTATCAGCAGTATCCACAAGAATATTTAAAATTTTAGCAATATTAGTATGGATGTTTCAGAAAAAGTGTGCATAGGCGGGAAGTCAAAGGTTTTGACTTTGAACCACATCAACACCTCCTCAAAATGATTCATCCTCCAGAAGTTGAATGAGGGCATACTAAAACACGCATTACTATTCCCAAAATGAAAACCAGTAACTTTAAAGAGTAACTGCAACCTGTGCTTGTGAGAAAGACACTGACTGACCCAAATTTACAGAATGCCTGTTATGTGTTCCAATGTAATAAATCAATCCCTCAACAAAAGTGCACTAACACACTGTCAAAAACAAGGAGGCACCAACTATACATAAATGCAGATACAAATAAAGTGTATCTTGAACAATAAATTTCAACTTTTTCAACAAAACTAAAAGCAACTCACTCTACAATTCTGCCTGTTCCTGATCTCCCCTTGAAAAAAAAATACAATTAAAATTACCAGTGACCTCAAAACTAATTATTTCTCACTATATTATTTGGAATTCAATACTTTGCTTCCAGCAAGCCATCAACTTCAAAGTATGCTCACAATTTGGATACAGTAGTGTACTTTTTTTCTAAGAGTGCAAAAATCCTTAATAGGAAACAATGCTGGAGTTTTCAGGTTGGTTTTATTTTCTTCTTGTAGCACTGGCCTGCCCAGTCAGGACTTCAGCTCCATGCTACTCTGCTACTCAGGCCTTGCAAAGGCTGGAAATCTTTGCAGCATCACCTTTGATGATTTCACACAAGATCAAAGTACGTAGCAAGCAGACACCTGAAATCTCTGAAATCACTCTAAAATTCAAGTGACACTCTCCACTCTGGATTAATGGGAGATTGACTGTGTAAATTAATCATTAAACAGGCAGGTGCACAACTCTGGCAGGAAACACTCTGCACCTTGCTGAAAAAACCTTCACAAAACCACCTTGAAAAGTTTATTTTAGAACAGCTCAAACACACTCTTGATCGTAACAAGCAATGAAATCTAAAAGCTGTGCTCAAGGTAAACCTGAATCATGGATTTTCCCTGGATAGGGCAGTTACATTCAAAATATCTGGGAGCAGTGCCATGACACCAACACGTGGAAAATGACCAAACTGTGGAAGTAAAGAGATAATGACACAAACACAAAGAAATTGAGGGGGGAACAAACAAACAAACAAACAAACAAACAAAACAAAAAGCCTAAAGCCACTCAATACACAGCTAATCCACTGCAGGAGTGAGTTTTTTCATTGCAATGACTGAAAATTAATCAGCTTTTAGTCACAAAGTAATTGAAGACACGGTTATTCCTTCCCTTTACCATGAAATAATATTAAACCCACTCTAAATTTTCTGAATGTTAAAATAGCTCTCACTTGCTGTATTTGAGCTTATAAAAGGACTTTACAAAAAATGCTAATTCATCTGCGCCAAGCTTCTCACTCTTAGAGTAGACAGGCACCACCTTGGAGACAGATATTAAATTTTCAGTCAATACAAACACTAATAAGAAACTCTTCCAAAGAGTGTTTTCTAGCACAACTTTCCTTATTTTGTTTCCTTTCAGCTTACAGAAAGTAGTAAAGAAAAAAAGGTCTCTGAAAATCAGTAAACGGAGTGCAAAGGCAAACAATAAAAAATCTGAGATTTTCACACCGGTATTTGTATATCCTGCATAAGTCTCTGCAAAGCTGAGCAGTACTGGCTAATGGCAAAGGTCATTAGGGGTAATTTTCACCCCAAAAAGATGTGTAACACCCTCTACCTACACAGAGCAACAACCCCTATTTAATTTTTGCAACACACACTGAGCATACCCGAGCTGAGTTTGTGTACAGCAATGCTTTATTTCTGCAGCTGTGAGCCTAGCAGGCACAGCAGGGAATAAAAGGTAGTTTACAATTGGAAAACCCTTGGCTGGAATGCCCAGACCACCTCTGTCAGCAGGGTATCCCCTAAACCAGCTTCATTCCACTTCTGCATTTTCAGGGAACTGAAAATTCTGAATCTGGTGATACTGCAGGAAACTTCTTTTACCAAGTGAAGCCACAGCCAGGACCAGAACGTTATCCAGATCCTGGGGTGCCCAAGAGGTACCTCCCACAATCTGTTCTGGAGATCAGCTGTCCCACTTGAGCAGGAATATTGCTCAGTTCGTCAGTAAAACGAATTTAAATTCTTCATCATGCAAGATGCACTAAGACGCTATTATCGGCCCAAAACAGAGTCCATTTTCTTTAAATTATTCTCCAAATCTCCTACTATGCCAATGTCCCAAATTTACGTTATCAGATTGCTACATAAAGCTTGCTCTGTGTGCAATTAAGGGCTCTTAACAACCCTAATGATGTGACAACTCTGCAATAAGGACAGAGCCCTTCCGTTCTGAATATCCCAAGCATTTCACATTCCTCAAGCCCAAACCGTGCTTGGAATCCTCTGTATGCAGCACACATCCACCAAAACCTTGGCAAGCAACCTGCCTCTCCTCTCTCAAATAAATATTTATTTTAAGCAAAGAGAGGAAAAGTGACAGTCTCAAGTAGATCTAAAGGAACTTCTGCAAGGATCAGCCATAAACAAAGCAAGGGAACAAAAGCATCAAACAAACAGCAAACATCGTTACTGCTCCAGTGTTTTGGTGATTAAAAGAGTATTTCATTCAAAACTGTGCACAAAAGCAAATTATCATCTCTATTCGTTGCTGTAAAATTGATTACCAAATATTCCAGCCCTGCTTCCAAGATGCTGCAGTGGTTTAATGGGCAGATGTGAGCACATGGCTCGGCGAGAACAAAGAACTGGCATAAAACTGCTGTGGTCCTTCCTATGGCAATTCCAGTTTGGAGCAGCTCCCTCCTCCCCCAAAATTACTTCACTTACAAAATCACATCATTCTCAACCCCATCTTCTGCCTGTTTTACTCTGTTTTTTCACTATGCTTTAGAAGATGAGATTTAAAAGCTCCTACTTGCTGGGAATATTTTGGGTGCAGGAAAAAAAAGCAAAGCTCTACCTGACCAAGAAGGTAATTCCAAGTGCTGTGCTTAGAACCTCAAATGGGAAAAAAAATCATCAGGGAAACTGTTCAAGAAAAGAGGACCCCAGGGTATCCTAAATGAATACAGTAAGACAACTGCTTGGTCAGCAGTGTTATCTAAATATAGGATTTTCAGCATGAATTTCATAGACATTTCAGGCACAGGAATCTCAGGGTTTGAAATTGATTGCTCACAAAAGCTTCCGAGGAGCAAGCCAGGAAAGTCAAATCCATCACATACATTCCAAATATTATTTAAATTTATCAGGACACAGGACAAAAGGATTGCTAGTCCTAAGTTTGGTTGTTTGTTTTGGGGTTTTTTTGGGTTTTTTTTTTTTAATTAAAGAAAGCAACTATTTTCTGTGAAAACAGTGTTAATCTCAGAAAATTTTTGGTATTTCAGTGTAAGTTATTTATGTTAAATGTAAATTGATGAAGATAGTAACAAACACCTGGTTGGACTTATTTTATCAGTTGCCAAGAGAGGCTGTGGCTGCCCCATTCCTGGAAGCGTTCAAGGTCAGGTTGGACAGGGTTTGGAGCAACCTGGTCTAGTGGAAGGTGTCCCTGCCCACGGCAGGGGGTTAGAATGAGAAGACCTTTAAGATTCCTTTCAACCCAAACCATTCTGTGATCCTCTTGCATCCAAAATGAAAGGAACAACTGAGACTGAAATACTGGAAAAATCTAGAGAAGTGCCAGACAACTTTAAGGGACTCAGGCAGGTATTCCCTGGTACTTACAGACACAGAAATGAGACAGAAGTGGTGACCGCTGCAGATAAGGAGGTGTTTGTAAGTCTAAGTCAGTGATACGTCCCTGGATTTGGCTGGCAGGGGAACGTTATCCTTTATTTGCTCTGCTCCAGGAGGTCTCACGCTCAGACGTGCTCGGCAGGAAGGCAGGAACAGGACAGGACTTACTTCTCTCTCACACACATGAAGTGTTCCGTAAGTCCAACAGCTGAACCTCCAATAGGGAAGGCACTGGATGTGTGTGAAGCAGAGATGATGGTGGGGGATCCAGCACGAGCTGTTTTGTCTGGCTGCTTTGAACTTTCCACTATTGCCTCCTTACTATAAAGCAGACTGAAAATAAGCAGTGAGCTTACTGCAAACATTAACAAAACCTCCCGCAAGTCAAATATTTATGCTGCTCGTTTAGTGCACGGCAAAAACTGCACAACAACTCAGATATTTCAAAAATACTGAATTACTTCACAGCTGAAGTTTTATTCTTAAAAGAGTCCTAGTAAAATATCAGATCGTCCAATAAAACAGTGAGAGGAGCAATAACACTGAATTCAGATTAAATATTAGCCATGAGTTTCTCAATGAACAGATAATTTAAATAAAATCATGGAATGGTTTCGGTGAGAAAAGACCTTAAAGACCATTTAGTCCTATGTCCCTGCCATGGGCAGGGAAACTTTCCACTAGACTAAGTTGCTCCAAGCCACAAAATATATAAAATTTATACACTATATACATGTATGGGTAGACAGAAATATAGATACGCATACATAAAATATACACACATATCTCCAAGAACTAAATAAAAGCATATAATTGTTCCTTTTCTTTTCTGTGTAATCAGTAAAATTGATGATGTTTAAGTATTTCCTACTTGAATAGCTTATTCTTTTTTACCAGTGCACAGTGTTTGAGCAAGCCTTTCATTAAGCAGCACGGAAGAGAAAAATCATTTTAATGCACAATAATATCCTAATGAAAAGGGAGAAACAGAATGGGGATCAGGCACAAATGCAGCCCCCAAATCTAATTTGAGCACTTAAACTGATTTGATTCAAACTGCCAACATCCTTAGATCTTTTAAGCAGCTTCCTGACCTTCCTAAATGTACAAACTGCCTCAGGTAGCTTTTTAAAGGCAATAGTTTGTATTTAAGCGTTTGACCAAAAGTTCCTATTTATTTAAAGAGAATTGTGATAATTCTTTTCCAGCTCACAACTCTCTCAGGTTGTGATTTACACAAATTTAGAGATAAAACTCCTCTTCACTGTAATATTCTCTGGCCAAGGACACTCTATTACCACCAAGTCCTTCATAACATTTAATCAGCAACACATAGCTGCTCGTACTAAATTAATAAAAAGGGAGTTTAAAGGATACACTTTAATCTTTTTTTTTTTTACTCTCCAACTGCCAGGCTGCATGGTTAAGTCCTGCTTAGCATTTGCCATCTCCCGCCACAAAAAAAAGTATTATCATGAAAGGAGCACCAGTGCCTTTACACACAAAATACAAAATACATCCTCCTGGAATCATTTGGTATTTGATTATACAGTCAAAATATTTTCAGCTACCTTCGTGTATCAAATTGCCCATCAGTGGGCACAATCCACACACACTGACTGTTCAAGGAGTCAATCATTATCCTGAATTTGTTAATACAACCCTTTACACAGGACAATAAATCTGTGTGAACCAGAGGTCATTTCTTGCCCTGTGCTTTACCTGCCTTGTCTGGTGAGGAGCGGCTGAGGGACCTGGGGAGGTTCAGCCTGGAAAAACTCGGGCAGTTGGAATGAGAAGAGCTATTTCTCCATCTCTAAAACTCCCTAACAGGAGGGTCCAGCCAGGGGAAGTTGGGCTCTACTCCCAGGAAACAAGGTACAGGACCAAGAGAAAATGGCCTCAAGGTGCACTTGTGGTGTGGGGTTAGACTGGATACTGGGGTAAACAGACTGCCCAGGAAAGTGGCTGAGTTCCCATCCCCAGAAGTGTTCAAAAACATGTGGATGTGGTTAGTGGTGGCCTTGGCAGTGCTGAGGAGCATCTGGACTTGATCTTGGAGGGCTTTTCCAACCTTAATTCCATTTGCTAATTCGGCTGCTGGCTGACAGCTCAGTTTAGGCAGGACAAGAGGTTGTGTCACTGAGCTGCAGATAGTGCTTTAAAGAGTCTGACCAAGTGTGCAGCATCTTTTTGATTGTACAGTAATCAATGCTGCCAATTTCACTCTCAAGTTTGGAGCTGCCAAGCTCCCACTGCTCCAAATGTTATCTCAGGATGCTGCTGCAGCTCTGTGACTGGGGAATTTCTCATCCCTCCCAGCACCAGCTCCTCTCCTGCCCGAATCATGGCAGCTCAAAGCCCACAGCAGCCTCCAGCCAGGCCAGAGCTGTCTGGAGGTTTGTACTGAAATAGAAGACACAAGAACATCAGGCACATTCTGTGTTTTCTACTTCAGCTCCTGTTAATACCAAGATGTTTATCTTTCAACAACTACAGTGCCTGATTCCACACCTTAAAAAAAGTCACCTGAAGTCCTTCCTAAATCAGCCTTCCACTTCTAAAGAGCACCACTGATCTGGGGTGTGTTATTCACGCATCTAACCGCGGTCTAAAAAAAAGATTTCCCAAGGAAAAAGGGAAACAGAGGATTAGCAGACTGCAACTCACTGCTACAATGTTCATCCTTCACTGCAAACCCGAATAGATGGGAGATCAGTAGGTTAGTGAAGCACAAGGTGTATCTTTACAATGTAAATCAAAACAGTCAAGGCCACAAATATACATCATATACATCTCGATAAGACAGGATGATTAACATGCCAAATGTAATTACATCTCTCAGTCCAGCAGATAAGCACATGGAATACGCTACACTTAAAAAATAATTTTCACCTGCTCTTCTACTTCCCATTTGTACCTACAGCATCTAATAACACATCAAGTCCTTTAAAGCCAAACACTTAACAACCCTGAACCAAAAAAAAACCTCCTGCAGAGACAATTCTGACAGGAGACAGAGCAAACTCAAGCCATGTGAAAGAAGACACGTGACTGCAAAACTCTGAACATTGCTTGTTTGCACTTCTCAGAGCTCCAAGTTCAAAAACATTACTAGAAATTTCAACTCCTTAATGCACTAATTAACAGACAAGTAAACCATCTACAGATAAAAAACACGTATTATATTTTCAGGCAAAATATTAGACTAGAATTATATGCAAGAAAGAAAATGTTTTATCAAAACAGGTAAGAGGATAAAAAATTGAGGTTCTATTAGCAGTGAATATATAACAATTCTTTTTTTTTTTACTTGGCATTACCATTCAGAAAAGAAGCCTCTCAAATACAGTCCCCTTAAAATGACAAATATCCTAAGTTTCTCCAAGAAAGTAATGCGGCTATTCCTTAAAGCTCTCTCCCAGCTAAAAAAAAATGCTTATCATGACAGTGGCAAAAAGACATTAAAAAGGCAGCTTTGGACTTCCAGGGCTTGCCTAGCCTGGAATTCTTCCCATATAAAATCCCTTTCAAACCGTTTGCAACACACACTTATCTACAGACTGTCAATAAATAGGAATAAAATAATTAAAGTCTTTTTCTTCCATGAGTTCAGGTTATACAGGCAGTTACCCTCCTCCCAAATCCATAAGGAACATCACTGAAGGGTGCCTGGTACTTTCAGTAGCTCCCCAAGAAAACAGTCACTGCCTGGGATAATCATCCTTCTTTCCCAGGAATCACTCCTGCCAGAGAATTCACCCAGTACATGCAGGCACACACACTGGCTCTCTCACCGCCACAGCTGACAAATCCAAGGCAGGTAACCATCCTACAGAAACCCCTGCCACAACAGAGGAGCCAGGGAGCATCCCCAGCCTATTTCCATGAAGAATTCCATTTTCTCATCCAGTGGGATACACTTCAGACACACAATCCAACCGAGTAACCCAACACTAAACAAGGCCCCAGCACTGCAAAAATGCACTTTCCATCATCACAGAGCCCAAAAATCTCTGTCCTGTGCACACACCACTCATTCCCACACAGGGTGGTTCTCACATGGCCTGGACCAGTGCAGAGCCAGGGGGTTCCACCCTGCTGCCTAGAGCCCTCCTTCAACCTTTTGTTCCTCAAAAAAACCCAACTCTGAAGCAGCAGGACTCTCCCAATACCCTCTGTCCCTTTCAATCCCCTCCCACTGCCCATTTTGTCTCCCCAGGAAGCCCGGGAGCTCTCTTCCTCCAGGCTGCTATTCCCCATTGTCCATCCCAAGATCTAGCAGCATGACAGCTCCAGAAGATGAGCCTCCCAAATGCCAGCTACTCCCATAAGGATACTGCTTCTCTCCCCTTGCACATACCCTCCTGAAATAACCTTTAACCAAAACCAGCCCCTGCTGATCTGCCAAGAGGAGCTTCCTTAACTCCCCCAAATACCTCCAGAGTCTCCACCCAGCCCTAACAGCCATTTGCACGCCCTTCCCCTCCAACCTGTTCTCAGTCTGATCTAGTCCCATCTCCACGTTAGTCCTTCTCCCCGCCCAGGAACTGGCCCCACACCCATGCTGCCCTCCTCTGTCCACCTGCTCCTCACCACTCCCATCTGTTTCCAACTCCAGCCATATCCACACAAAGCCAACCCATTCACCCACCATCCTAAGACTTCCATTTATACAGTCCCCAAATCTAACTCTGCTGCCAAAAAATATCTCCCTACC
The DNA here is from genome assembly GCA_910950805.1 of Acrocephalus scirpaceus scirpaceus. Classification (NCBI taxonomy): domain Eukaryota; kingdom Metazoa; phylum Chordata; class Aves; order Passeriformes; family Sylviidae; genus Acrocephalus; species Acrocephalus scirpaceus. The sequence goes on along the minus strand of OU383778.1, from coordinate 143,300 downwards.
CACACCCCTCCAGCCTTACTTTCAGTCCAGACCCACTAAAACTTAAACTCCACATTTTCCTGGCTCTGCAATCCATCAAACACAGACCTGATCCAGTGCCCTACAAGCACATCCTTGCTCTTACACAGACCCACAGAGTCACAACTGATTGCCAGTTATACCTCTGTAACCCCAGCCAACCAACACCAAAAATTCAGGCCCCTCACAGGTACCTCTCTGCATTATAAATATCCCATACTCACCAACCGGGGCACTCAACATCCACATCCCATTGCTCCCAGACCTCTCTCAGGAAGCTCCAACCACTCACATCCTTCGTGGACCTCCAGAGCCAGCCTTCCATACTGTCACCCCATCACACCCATGCTGCTGTCACCCCTCAAACCCCTGTTTCTGCACACCCACATCTCCTTCTGCTTCCAAATCCCTTTTGTCCCCCTGCACGGCTCCTGCCCATCCCTTTACATCCACATCCCCCGACTCAGCCCCACACTCACACCCTCATTGCCCAGAGACCCAGCCCCTATTGTCTACTCAACTCGCTCCTATCCTGCCCTCCGACCTGCACCCTTATCGCCACCTGGACCTGTCTATCGCCTTTATTATCATCTGGACCTGCCTCTCATCTTTATTATCACCTGAGTGTCCCTCACCTTGCCCTTGACCTGCCAATCACCTTTAGTGTCCCCTCCATCTGCCACTCACCCTTTAAGTTCACCTGGTCCCGCCCCTCACCTTTACTGTCACCCAGCCCTTCCCCTCGCACCTCGACCCTACTGCCCTCCCTCATCCCCGGACCCCCTCAGCCTCCCACCCCGTTTGAGTGCCCAAACCTGCTTCTCGTAACCACCTCCCTATTTCCCTCAAGTGCTCCTTTGGCCAATCTGACCCGGGCCACCGAGCCACTGCTGTGTCCCCTGCTTTCCCCCTTGCCCTGTCTCTCACCCCATCCCTGCTGTGGCTGCCACACACTCCCCCCTCCGTACCCCAAACCAGCCCGATCCCCATGGAACAAACTAACTCCTGACTCAAACCAGCCCCTCACCCTTGAACCAGCCCTTCTCCCCCGTACCCGGAACCTAACCCCTCACTCCTGAACCAGCCCCCAGCCCCAAGCCAGTCCTGAACCCTGAGCCAACCCCGGCCCAGCCCCTCCACGCCCCCGTCCCCACCGACCCCACGCGTCCCCGCGCTCCGTCCCCCGCCCCTGGCACGTTCCCGCCCCCCCGCCCCACGGGTCTCACCTGAAGCGCCCCCCGCAATGCTGGCACTGATCACCCACCCAGCCAGGCTGGCACTCGCACTGCCCGGTGCCCGGCTGGCACCGCCCGCCGTTGGCGCACGGCTTGTCGCATTCCTTGGACACCGCCACCTCCTCGCCGGCGGCGGCGGCGGGGCCCAGCACCAACAGCAGCAGCAGCGCCAGCAGCGGCGGCGGCGGTGCCGGTGACCTGCCGCCCCGCCTGCCCGGTGCCCGCCGCGCCATCTGCGGCCGCTGCCGGGTCGGAGCGGGGCGGGCGGGGGGCGGCGGCACAACGCGGACCATCGGCGGCCGCGGGGCCTGCGCCGAGCCCGCTACGGTGGCCGCGAGTGGGGGGGGAGCTGGGAGGGCGGGCCAGTGATGTCACCTCGCGGCCATGGCGGCGGAGAGGGGCGGGCCGGGGAGTCACAGTCACAGGATCAGTAATTACAATTTAGTTTAATTCTTGGTCAGGTCCTACAGCAGCGGAGCTCTTCACTTTGGGGTCACTTTCTCATCTCAGCGAGTTTAACAAGCACGGTTTAAAGCACACAGCAATTCCCAAACCATGAAATGGCATTTCCCAGGAAATTAGTCAAGTTAAAATTGAGCTGTAAAATTAAAGCCCCTTTACGGCTTCCCATTAGTTAAATATTACAGGTGAGGAAGCAGCAGCTGGCACAGACACAGCACGAGCACTGCCCCAGTTAAAGGAAGGCTAATGGGAGTAACAGAATCACAGAATCCATGGGGTTGGAAAAGACCTCCAGGGTCACCCAGTCCAACCTGGGACCCCCCACCCACCTTGTCCAGCAGCCCAGAACGCCGAGGGCCACATCCAGTCCTTCCTTGGACACCTCCACGGGTGATGGGGACTGCACCGACACCCTGGGCAGCCCCTGCCAAGGCCTGACCACCCCTTCCATGAGGAAATTCCTTCTGATCTCCACCCTGAGCCTGCCCTGGCCCAGCCTGAGGCCGTTCCCTCTCCTCCTGGCCCTGTGTCCCTGGGATCAGATCCCAAATCCCCCCGGCTGTCCCCTCCTGGCAGGGACTTGTGCAGAGCCACCAGGGCCCCCCTGAGCCTCCTTTGCTCCAGGCTCAGCCCCTTCCCAGCTCCCTCAGGAATTCTCCAGCCCCTTCCCAGCTCCCTCAGGAATTCTCCAGCCCCTTCCCAGCTCCCTTCCCTTCTCTGGACACGCTCCAGCCCCTCCAGGGCTCTCCAGAGCTGTCCCAGCCCTGGAGGCGCCCCAGCAGTGCCAGCACAGGGACGGGCTCTGCCCTGGGATGGAGCAGCCCCGCGCTGGGCTCCGCTGCCCATCCTGGACCATGGAGAGCGCTTGGCTGCGGGTCTGTCCCACCAGCACCAGCATCCCGGGCTGTCATCGTACGCCAGGGGTTATAAACGACAGTTCTCCAATATTCCTGTTTGAGGTTTATTGGAAAATGACAAAATGAGATCGAAAAGAGACAACTCCCACAATCACACGGCAGCTCTGAGCCCGGGGTTCGAGCTGCCGGGTGAACTCAGACCCAGCCTCTATCGCACTGGGTCCCCCATAGTTCACACCAACCATCTCTCGAAGGTTAGTTTTGATAAGGTTTTTAGGCCCCAGGCTAGTTTTCTGTCCAGTCTGAATATGCAGGTAGGATTTCTGTCCACCTGGAGTGAGAGTAGAATAGAATTCCGGGAAATCTGCTCACATCTCTGGATCTGTCTATGAATTATTCCTGAAGTCTTCACTAAACATGTCTATGAATTATTCTTGAAGCTCCTGCCAGACGAACATATCTTGGTTTGGTCTCAGTGAGTGTCAGGATTTTCCAGGAGTGATCGCATTTTCTGAGAGCTGAATCAGTTCTGATGGGCCTTAATGATCGTTATCTGGCACCTCTTTGGCATGGTCCACCCTCATTGATATGGAGAATACAGGTCTATTGTTCTATGGGCAGGCCAGTTACCTACCCCCCTTGTTGGTTTGGGTGCAAGGGGGTACCTTTTAGCACACTTAAATCAAACTATATAATTATAACAGTTAAAAAAAACCTCGAATTAAACTATATATTTATAACACCAGGTAAGCCTGAAAAGGCCCCCTCAGAGGGGTTGTGTCCCCCCTACCTCGGGAATTCCCCCCAGCCACCCCACACACTGCCAGTGTGCGCCTGAGGCTGAAGGGGAGGGGAAAGGAAGCATTCAAGGCGAGGCTGAAGGGGGCTCTGAGCAACCTAGGAAGCGATATGGGAAGAGATTATTCCCTGGGAGGGTGTAAGGCCCCGGCAGAGGGACCCAGAGAAGCTGTGGCTGCCCCATCTCTGGCAGGGCCCGCTGGACAGGGCTTGGAGCAGCCTGGGATAATGGAAGGTGTCTCTGCCTGTGGCAGGGGGTAGAGTGAGATGAGATTTAAGATCCCTTCCAACTCAAACCACTCTGTGATTTTATGATTCTAATCGTGTAAGCAAAAAAAGAGCATCTGAAAAAAAGGATACCCTCTTATCCTGGAAGACAAGCAAATGATCTCCAAGGATTTCTGGGCCTTAATTTGTAAAAGCAAAGACCTGAGCAAAGAAGAATAAAGAAGTTAAAAGTCATCCTCTTCTGAATTTGAGGGCAAAGCAACAAACTGTTGGACACACAGTAACTATGTCTTTTGCAGCAGGAAGGGGGAAAATTTCAGACCTTTCATTTTTAGCAGAGTGAAAAAGACGTGAGAAAGTTGACAGTGTTTGAAGTTCTTGGGTAACTGTTACTTTTGGTCTGTCTCCAGCAATATGATTGTGTCTGGACTTACACAAATTGTTTTGAGTGAGGAAAGGTGTCAACAGCTGAGAATTTATTATTAAAAGAAAAAAAAAAGGAAAAGTATACTATTAATATTTTTCCCTCCAAAAGGGTGACCAGGGTTTACATGCAACAATGCATAGACACACAGCAGACTGGGTGGAAATAGCCAACTCAACATATTTAAATAGTTCATTTGTGTTTAAAAATTCAAATGTTAGTTACCCGTGGGAGACAGGTTTTCAGTGGGAGCCTTAGTGATTTTTATGTGAGTTACTGGAATAATAAAGGGTGTTGAGGAGATAGGAAAAAAAACATTCCAAAGAGTGGTTGGTTTTTTCTTGTCAGTCAATTATCTCTAGCAACACCATTGCTCAGAGATTTTTTTTCTTTTCTGCTTGAGGCCTCAAGAAGGAGGCCTCAAGAAGGAGGAAATCTTGGGTTTAGTTTAAAACTGCTGGGCTGGGCTCGCTGGGTATTCAAACGCAACATAAAACCAAAAAGGTGTGAGTGATGAGAAATAGATTGCAAATCCCTTGTGGGCTATACAGAAATGGAGGCACAGAGAGGCTATTCCTACATACATCTGTATGCCTGGGACACAGACAGCTGCCAGCATTCCCTGAATCTGTGGATTCAGATACCCGGTCATTTCCCAAGGGACTGCCAGAAAAGCCAGTCTGCCTCTGAGGGTCAGCCAGCTCAGGATACATGGCACTGCTCTCTACATTGTCACTGTGGTGGGGTGACGCTGGCTGGGCACCGGGTGCCTCTAAAACTGCTCTCACTCCCCTCCTCAGCTGGGCAGGGAAAGAAAATACAATGAAAGGCTTATTGTTGTGATAAGGGCAGGGAGAGATCAGTCACCAGTTGCTGTCACGGGCAAAAGAGATTGAGGAAATCAGTTTAATTTATTACCAATCAAATCAGAATAGGGCAATGAGAAATAAACCCAAATCGTAAATCACTTTTACCCCACCCCTCCTTTCTTCCCAGGCTCCATTTCCCTCATGATTCTCAACCTCCTCCTTCCAAGTGGTGCAGGGAAACAGGAAATGGGGCTGTGGTCAGTCCATCACACATTGTCTGCTGCTCCTTCGTCCTCAAGGGTTGGACTTCTCACACCCTCCCCCTGCTCCAGCTTGGGCTTCCCATGGGGTCACAGCCTCCCTCAGGCATCCCCATGCTCTGGCATGGGGCGTCCACAACTTCCCTGGGCAACCGGGGAAATTAGCAATTCAAAATGTTTTTGCTGTTGGGGAATCAAAAGGTTTTCTACCAGATAACTGGAATTATTAAACCTGTGGAGTGGTTAAAGGTTGCTTTTTATCAAGCAAACTTTAAATCACTTAAAAGAAGAGTTAAGAAGGATCATCTAGTGAATGAGAACAGGAAGGGAGAGTTCTGACATCACCATAAACCAACAGCCTAGCAAACTGAGTGTTCATCAGCTGCCTGTGGCCAATCTCAAATACCTGGGAGAAGAGTAACATCTGTGGGTGTTGCACAAGAGAAGAAATCCTTTCCTAACCTTGATAGTGATCACTGCCCTCCCTGGCACTGTCTGCATCAAATATTAGCTGCAGGAGATAATTATTGTTACATTAACTGTTACCTGTTTCATGCTCAAAATGCTCAAAAATGTTTGGGCTTTTGTTTTGGTTTTTGTTTTGGGAGTTTGGGGTTTTGTTTGGTGTTTGTTTGTTGGGTTTTGTTTTGGTTTTGGGTTTGTTTGTTTGTTATTCACAGGCAACTTGCTGACGTGAAATATCGTTTGGAAGGAGTTAGGTTCTGACTGGGATATTTTTATTTCAAAACCAAAAAATATTTCATAATAGATGTAATGAATATAATGGATAAATTCGTGTATAGAATATTGTATTATGAATTTGGTTTACTAATAAAAGCTACCCAGGGGCGTCTCCAAGATTCCAGAGTCCCTTGTGAAGGCAAACACATTTGCAACTGAAACGACAAGGCCGAGCAGGAAGATGGCCCATCCATCAAGGGTGGACCCTCACTTCACAGCTCTTCAACATCCGATACCGATCTTGGTGGAGATCCGGGATGACCATATCACCCCTCCCAAGACAGATTCCGGGAAAAGCTATCAAGCAATCTTCTCATGCAGACGGGACTCCTTTGGAAATTTGAGAAACACACGCATACCTGGACTTTTCAATAGACTTGGCCTTAGGGTGAAAACACTGTGTAAAACCCACAGGCTGAAGCTTGGCAGATGTGGTCGAGGTTAGATGGCACCCTTGTACCGTCTCTGTCCACCCAACTTTGGATCGATTGTTGTCCCGTTTTTATTGTGGCTTTTAATTCGGTGTTGGAAATTTTGCTAAATAAATCCTGTTGTTTTGAATTGGCTTCTGATCATTTATAACAATAGACATACTAGAATGGTTAAAACACTCTTTCCTGGCAACAGGCACAGCAGGACAATGGTGTTTTTGCAAACTAGACATAGGGAGGGGATTGCCTTGAGGGATGGAAGAGCCCTGTGTATCACAGCTAAAAACATAACATCATCAGAGCAACATTCCAGTGACTGGTCTCTGCTCTCTGACCAGGGACAGGAGCAAAGGGAACAGTTGAAGCTGCGTCATGGAAGGTTTAGGTGAAAATTCGGAAAAGATTCTTCCCCCAGAGGGTGGTCAGATACCGAAGAGGCTTCCCAGGGTTTGTGGCCCCAGGGCTGCCAGAGCTCCAGGAGCACTTGGACAATGCTCTCAGGCACAGGTGGGATTGTTGGGGTGTCCTGTGCAGAGCCAGGAGTTGGACTCGATGATCCTTGTGGATCCTTTCCCACTCAGGTTACTCGATCCATGATATTCTATGACTCACACAACTTTATGCAGCATGTGAAATACCCAACCAATTCAACAACCGTTTCCATGGACATTGATTTTAGACAACTATAAACAAGCAAGTACAACAAGCAAGTACCACCAGCACTGAGTGAGGTCTGGAATGAGGAGTTACACTCACCTCTGTTAACTCTTGCTGCCAAACATTTATGGCCCCATCTGTTGTCATCATGTGTGCAGTTGAATCCATATTTACTCAGCACATATTTGCCCTGTATATAAGCCAAGTTACTACCCACTTCATATGCCCAATGACAGGATACCGGACATGCTAATTAATGAATTGGCCTCTAGGGTGAAATTATGTCTGCATTAAGAAGATTTACATTGATATTAATAAGGTCAGAACATCATTGCTGATGGCTGAGTCATGGCTGAGCTGGGTACCACAGCCATGTAAACAGTGGATCTGTCCTAGGAGGCTGGTTCAATGGTATGTTTATCAAAAAGGATAAAGTTATGGTGATATCAGAGGTCAAAAATCACATGAAACCATAAGCATAATGCTGCATTGTACAAGCTTTTTATCTGCTGTTGAGATGAGCTCACAGGCATCCTGAACTTCAGAAATAACTCCCTAGCCAAGGGCCTGGAATCAGCTCTTTCCAATTATCTTGTAACCCAGCATCACCAGTTTTTCTACTCCTCACCCAGCCTGCTGTTTTCACCCATTACAACCTCTGCCCACATTCCCAAATCCTCAGCACCTTGCACCCTGTCTCTTCTGTTGAAGGTCCTTCCATTTTCCCCAAAACTCCTCTTTCCTTCACCTCTGAATGCTTCACCTCTGCAGCACCAGTGAAGTCCAAATCTGAACACAATCATGCTAGACTAAAATGTATTCACTCAAGATGCTTGTTTGCTGCCTGTGGAGGTGTGTGAGGCAACTCAATGCATAAAAACTGCCTCATGGTCTTACTGAAAAATCCCAGAATGGTTTAGGTTGAAAAGGGACCTTAAAGACCATCTTGTTCCACCCCCTGCCATCGGTGGGGCCACTGGACCAGATTGCTCCAAGCCCTGTCCAACCTGGCCGTGAACACTCTCAGGGATGGGGCAGAGACCCAGCTTCTCTGGGCAACCTGTACTAGGGCCTCACCACCCTCTCAGGGAAGAATTTTTGCTAATATCTGCTCTAATCTGCCCTCTGGCACTGGGAAGCCATTCCCCCTTGTTCTGTCATTCCAGGCCCTTGTTCAAGGTTTTTCTCCAGCTCTCTGGAAACCCCTTTGGGCACTGGAAGATGCTTAGAAGTCTCCCTGGAGCCTTCTCTTCTCCAGGCTGAACAGCCCCAACTCTTCATTCAAAACACTCACTGGGTCATTTGAAGGACTTCTTTTTTTTTTTTTTTTCCTCTCCAGATTTCCTGCAAACAACTCACCTTTGTTTTGTTTCGGTTCCTTTGATCCTGTCTCAGACCTCACACTGGCACAAGTCCCCCTCATACCAAAGAGCTTTTCCACCCAAATTCCCAAGCTGACACAAATGTCAGAATGGCAGGAGTAAGCACAGAAACCCTCTATTTTCTACCCACCCAACTGGAAATCCTGCTGTGGGCATGTCTGACAACACAAATCCAATTATTAAGCACATTTAGGTATAATTCAGAGTGTGATAGAGGTCTAGTTTGATCTCTCTTTTTCCTTTATTTAGATGTGGATGGCTAAAGGTCCTTTGGAAAAAGTGCTTAATAAGGGCAGAAATATTGTAACTCAGGTGCTGCTGGGAACAAAGGTCTGAGAGATTTGCAGGTACAGTAATGATGAATAGCAGAATAATAACTACATCTGCACAGTTGCTTTAGATTTTTAGGATGGGGAAAACTATTAATAAAACTTTATTGAAGCATAGAAATTGGGAGAGAAAATGAAAAACAGTGCACTCTTCCAAAGCTGCTGAGGACACGGTGGTTAGTGAGACTCTGAAAACCTCGTGTGGACTTGGGTTATGTGCAGGGCCCTGGAAGAACTCTAGTGATTGCAAAAGTTTGGGGGTTGGTTTTCTATGTAATTCAAAATAAACAGTATTTCATAGGATCATAGAATGTTTTAAGTTGGAAGGGACATTAAAGATCATATGTAGAATCAGAAAGGCTGCTGGATCCATCCAGGTTCAGCAAAAAGCATCTCAGTGGCCAAATTACTTGTAGTTTATTTGCTCTGTCTCTTTCTTACAGATTTTCTATTTTGAGGGCATGTGTTGAAAGAGATTCACGGAAAGATTTGACCCATTTATCTCCATCTGATTTTAGGGGGAAGATGCGTGGGCTCTGAGGAACAGCATCATGTTGGGTAACTACAAAACCAAGGTATCTGTTTGGGAAAATGTTGATTTATACAGCCCAGGTACTAAAGTTAGGGCCAGAGCTGGGAAGTGTGGCTCCCAGCCCAGAGCCATAATCTCTGTAAAACCACTCCTCCAAAGTCCTGGCATATTTTGAGATAACCTGCACCTTAACAATTAAAATCAAAGTATTATATAAGGAACAAAGAGGGGAAAAGAAAAAGATGTCAAAAGAAAGTAACTTGCATGTCTTGGGAACAGAAAAATCATTTCAGTGAGCCATCTCTGACAGGTATTTTTTGAAAACTAACACAGAATAGTAAATTTCCTGCAGGGGAAAAGCCAACTACATGCTCAAACCATGATATTTATAAAAAGAAAGGCTGTGTTTGCAAGCAACTCTTCTGCATAGACGAATCATCCAGTTCCAGCCTGCTCTCTGGGAAGGAGCATGTTAGCTATATTAGCCTTTTTTTCAAGCGTGGAGCAAAGTCCCAAGGGTAGCAAGTAATTGAAAGATCGTTGACCAACAATAGCAAGTTAGATGCAGTCAGGGGAAAGCCTGGATGCTTTATAAACTGCTCTGTCTCCCTCCTTCCCTCCAACGGGGAGCCCAGCAAGAGGATAACGAGGGGCATTCAGAGTCAGGGCACAGCCCGGGATAATGTGACCCTCCCCACATTCCTCTCAAAAGAGAGGAGCTGCCAGCATTATTCAGGGTGTTCTTTAGAGGAAAAAAGGGAGGCAAGACAGTTTTGTATATTCAAAACCAAACCCCAAACAAAACAGCAAACACAGGCTGCACGTTGTTCAGAGCCACACTAGGCATTCTACATTTCTCATGGAGAAGCATCTCTGCTGTGTCTGATCTCAGCACCTCTCTGCTCTGATGTCGGGGCTGGGGGAGCAGCTGGTGCCCGTGGTGGTTTGGTAGAGCCAGAGCCCTGGCAGCCCCACAAGGGGTGCAAGACTCACCCTACTAACACCACCCCGAGGGTGCAGACGGGCAGGCAGATGGTGCCACATATGTTTGAGGAGGTCTCACCTCCCCTAGAGAGATTTACTGACAAGAAAGAGGAGGAAGGGAAGGACATGCTATTGCATTCGTGTCTCCCCATGCTCTCCTCTTCCCCAGCTCATTTGCAGAGGCTCCAGAAGCACAACAACACCTCCTTGCCTCAGCCGTTGGGAGCTGAGCAGTGCTGCCCAACTCTCGCCGAGGCAGCTACAAGGAAACGTGACTGCTGCCCTTGACATGCAGCCTAGCACTGGCTGACTCACATATCTGGGGTGGAAACACCTTCCCTAATCAGGCCCTGGTACCGCCGTTTCCGAGGCATTTTTTACTTCCTGGGAACGGGCATGGCCCCATCAGAGGGATTATGGGCAGGTCAGGCACTGCTCCAGGGATGCAAGTGTGTTTCCAGCTGCAGCAGAGACAGACTCTGTACAATACCCCAACCTCTGCTGGGTGCAATTCCACTACCAATTCTCTTTCTCTCCCCTCTGGCTCACATATCAAGTTGTTTCCTTCCAGCTCTTGAGAGAAATGTCAAAATGGTATAAACTCTCTGGGAGAAGATACTGAGCTCCATTTTCTCAGCTGCTTGAAGCCTTAACCACCTTTCCTGGCTACAGCCAGGGAAACAGCAGTGGCAGAAGACACCAGCCTTGGGCTCCAGGGCTGTGTTGGTGACTCCCTGTCAAAAATCTCTGTTGGAATGTACGCCTGCTTCTTGCCAGGGGATGAAGCAGGGCTGGCTGAGGTTGCTTGGACAGCTGCCTCTTGGGTGAAGCTAACAAGACAGCATGTCTCAGGAGAGCCACCCCTCATGAAGACCTGATGTGGCTGTACATGAAAACATGCTGTTAAAAAGCCAGTCAGTGCAAAGTCCTTTCTATGGTTGACTCCTCAGTGTTCCTGACAAAAACAGCCTCAGGGCTCCACATCTCCAGCTCCACGGAGCTCAGGCTGGTGGCCTTTGGGCTGTGCTATGCTGCTGGTCTACCAGCTCTCCATTAGCTCTCAAGCAGAACTGGAAGGAGCTATTGGAAACATGACTTCATGCTGTAGGAAAGAGAAATAATCAAAAAGTTACAGACTCTGAAAGTGTGGAGCAGCTGAGGGAGCTGGGGGTGTTCATCCTGGGCAAAAGGAGGCTCAGGGGGCACCTTCTCACCTTCTGCAACTCCCTGACAGGAGGGGGCAGCCAGGAAGGGGTTGGGCTCCTCTCCCAGGTAACAAGTGACAGCACAAGAAAAAGTTACCTCAGGTTGTGCCAGGGGAGGTTCAGGTTGGATATTAGGGAAAATTTCTTGATGGAAAGGGTTGTCCAGCCCTGTATTGGCTGCCCATGGCAATGGTAGAGTGTCCATCCCTGGAGGGATTTGAAAGACGTGTGGATGTGACACTTGAGGACATGGGTTAGTGGTGGCCCTGGCATTGCTGGGGTAGCAGTTAGACTCAGTGGTCTTGGAGCACTTTTCCAATCTTAATGACTCTGTTATTCTATGAAAGCACAGATACCCTCATCCTGACATTTACAAGAAGGGAAATGCCTGAATGTAGCATTTGGGCTCTACTCCATCAGTAGCACGTTGCTTCTCAAAGCTTATTGCTTTTCATACAGCCCCCTCAGTGGTGATGCCCTGAATTTCTTGCACCTTGCTTGCTCACAGCCAGACCTACACTAGAGACTGTTTGAGCAGAAGTGCACTGAATCTATGGCTGAGGAATGGGCATTATGTGTTACATTAGGTTGTTTTGCATTTCATATATCTCATCCTCGAGATGTCTTGCAAACTGCACAGCACACCAGTACCATAAGGCTCTAGGATCTGGAGCATTGCCCGGCCAGCTCAGGAAGAGCTTGCCTGAAGGGAGCTCCAGCTTCATTCCAGTTGAATACCATAAGCTATAGGAGAGCTGCTCCTTTTTCACAGTATAGTCCTTCACCTCTGCTCTGGAGACAGGCTGAGAGAGTTGGGATTGTTCAGCCTGGAGATGAGAAAGCTCCAGGGAGACCTTTGAGTCACATCCAGTGCCTGGAGATATTGAAGAACCATCTGGATACAATCCTGTGCCATGTTCTCCAGGATGACCCTTTTTGAGCAGGGAAGTTGGACCAGATGACCCACTGTGGTTGCTTCCAACCTGACCAATTCCAAATGGTCTGTGAATGCAGGGGTTCCAACAGAGCTGGAGTGGGACTTTGAAAAATGGCCTGGAGTGACAGAAAAAGGGGAACAGATTCCCACTGCCATAGAGCAGCTTAGATGGGATATTAGGAAGAAATTGCCTGCAGAAGCTTTTGCTGCCTCATCCCTGGAAGTGTTTGAGGCCAGGTTGGATGAGGCCTGGAGCAACCTGGTCTAGTGGAAGGTGTCTCTGCCCATGGCCATGAGATGGTCTTTAAGGGCCCTTCCAATTCAGACCATTCTGTGATTCTATGATTTTATAAGTAAAATTAGTGCTGGAGCAGCAGCATTCGGAGTTAAGAGTGACCTGGGCAGGCTGCTGGTTTCCCTGGGTGAAGTTATGCTGGTTTAAATCACCTCAATAACTAGCTGGGGACTGTGTTAGCCCACCTCGGGCTAAATTAGTTTCCTTAGCTATGGAATCTCTGGGATACAGAGCCTTACAATTATAGAAAGTTTATGAAACTACACTTTATCCAAACTTTTATACATGGACTCATCATTAAGAGAATGACTGGTCTGGCTGACTTCTGTGGGAGGGAATGGATGTGCAGTTAAACCAGAGCCTGCTGCTGAAGAGGAGGGGAACTTCCCCATGGGCTGCTCTGTGGCCTGTTGAAACAGCACACAAAGGAACTTGGGGTTTGGATTATATCAACACATTTTCCTTCCCCCTATCGTGACAGGCCAAACCAGTAAGGAGTCACTGATTTTACATTGAAACCAGTTCTCCAAACACCTCTCCAAAAGAGTTGGGCAAAGTATAATTGGGATAATAGAGCCCAGGATAATAACAGTGTTGAAGCAGGTATTTTGCTAGAGGTTGCATGAATAGCACTGGAGAGCAGGAAATGCCTAAGAGAGGGGAATGACATACAGAGAATACACAAAATACAGGGGTGAATTCTTATGGATAAAGAAAGCAGAACTGTGGAATCACAGAAAAATTGAAGTTGGAAGAAATCTCCCAACCCTCTCTCCTTTCACCAAGCAGCTCAAACCACCTTGGAGAAATATTTGGGGCTTGAAGATAAATGACTAGTCAGCACCTCTGAGCACTAAATCAAGATTAATAGTTTCATGCAACTTAGCTGCAGTACAGCTGCCGATGCCTACATATTAACAGGGCTTAACAGGGGATTAAACCAATTTTAGGAGTAAAAGAACCTTGGAAGTATGTTTGTTCCTCCCTTGGTAGAGATGGTGTAACTCCATCAGGAGGAGTACCACCAGGGCATGGTTTTTGGGTGGCACAGAGGGGAGGAAATAAACTGCTGGGAGCAGACCTGCAGCAGCCTTTGCCCCACTGGGTGAGTCATTGCAAAATCTGTGTGCAAGGGCAGAGGGGTCATGAGGAAAGGGAGAGAGAAGTGAACAGAGTAGGAAACAGATGCTGCCATACAACTGTTTTGTGTAGGATTTATGACAGTTCATGGAGTCAGAGGCAAGGAGGGACCATCAGCTCATGGAGGCTGACTTCTGTATTTTGGTTCCATCCTGTTGCCTTGGGTGCAGACTGTACTCCTACCCCATTCACAGCCCCAGAGGGTCTCACATCTCTGGGTCCCAGCTTGTGATGGAAAAGCTCGGCTCTGTGGCAGAGTTTGGAGTGATGGCTACTGCAATTTGAGCCCTGTGCAGCTGTTCAAGGAAGCAGAACATTTGGCTCAAGAGGGAGATTGCTGTGGAATCCCTCGGGAGGAAACAGTTTTTCATTATAATCCAGAAAAGTCTAGGGGCTGGATTTCATTTTTTTCCCCCCAGTTTAAATAAATGTGGCTTAAATGTAAAATGTTGTGATCTATGAAATAAATCTAGAAAAGTTTTTGACATTTCTTCTACTGCTTTAAGCTCTCCTCAGCATGATTGTGTGAGTGTCCAGTCTGAGCAAAGGCAGACAAGGAGAAAAGGTGGGAGGCAAAGGAAGGGGAACCGCCCCCCCCCAGTTCAGCACAACTGCAAGTGCAGGTTTACAGCTATTGGAAGATTATGAGACACCTGCCAAAACAAGAAATGCTGGTTTAGAAAGAGCAGAACTGTCTTGTGCAGACTGTGCTGAAAGGATCTGCCCTGAGCACACAAACCTGGCTGCTGCTGTGTTTGAGAATGTGGACTGAAAACAGAACGGGCTCTTCCGCAAGGAGACACACCCCAGGGGTGTCTTTATAACAGGATTGTGTGTTTTAGAAATAACATTGGATAGAAGCATTATCTGGGAATCTGTGAGTCAGCTAGAGTTTGGTAGTGGCAGATAAATACACTAATAAGCACGTGGAATAAAACCCACCTTGAAGGAACAGACTCAGCTGCTGATATGGCCAACATGTTTGCTAACAATGTGCAGAGATTGGCATTAGGAAGTCGTGGTTGAGTCCTGAACAGTCAGGGAGAGGCAAGAAAATGCATTCCTTGGCTGAACTGTGCTCCAGCAATGAGTAACTGGTGATGGCCTTTCTGGAGCCTCAAATGCCATCCTTGCTCCAGGCCAGAAGTGCTTCACGGGCTACAGGTTACCTGATATTTTATGGATGGCATTGCCTCTGTCCCAAAGGGTGGGACTCACCTCAGCAGGCCTGTGAAACTGGCAGCAGCTGGAAGATGAGATGAGATTTCAGGAAGAAATTCTTCCCTGTGAGGGAGGTAAGGCACTCGTACAAGTTGCCCAGAGAAGCTGTGGCTGCCCAGTTTGTGAAGTGTTCAAGGTTGAAGCAACCTGGTCTAGTGGAAAGTGTCCCTGCCCATGGCAGGGGGTTGGAATGAGGTTGTCTCTAAGTGCCCTTTCACTCCAAACCATCCTGTGATTGTCCAGAGGTTTTTTCTGTAGTCAGTAGAGAATTGATCACAGCTCTGGGGTACCTCTCCTATGTGGAAAGGCTGAGGGATTTGGGATTGTTCAGCCTGGAGAAGAGGAGGCTCCAAGGAGACCTTATTGCAGCCTTTCAGTACTTCTAAGGGGGTCTGTAAGAAAGATGGGTACAAACGTTCAAAGCAAATTTTGTCTTTGAAACAGGAAATCAAAACTGTGCCATGCTTTGGTCTGCAAATGAGTGTGAGTGAGATCCAATTATCTGTTGTGTTTGGAAAGCCTTTAGAGACCCAGGAGAGAGTACACACCACAGGGCTGCAATGCAGACACCCATGTACAGCAGCTCAAAAAAACTTCTGTAGATTTCTGCAGTTCATAGAATCCCAGAATCATCTTATTCCAATCCCCTGCCATGGGCAGGGACACCTTCCACTAGACCAGGGTGCTCCAAGCCCCAGTGTCCAGCCTGGCCTGAAACACTTCCAGGGATCCAGGGGCACCTGGACACCATCTCTGGGCACCCTGTGCCTGGACCTAACCACCCTCACAGGGATGACTTTCTTCCCAATTTCTCCCCAGTATCCCATCTAACCCTGCCTTCTGTCAATGTGAAGCCAATCCCCCTTGTCCTGTCACTTCAGACCCTTGTCCAAGGTCCCTCTTCAGCTCTCCCGGAGCCCCTTTAGATGCTGAAATGTGCTGAAAGGTCTCCCCTTCTTTTTTCCCGGCTGGACATCCCCAGCTCTCCCAGGCTGTTTCCAGAGCAGAGGGGCTCCAGGCTGTAACACGCATGTGAGACATCCTCATACATGTAACAGATGTGTTTTCAGGGCCTCAGCCGAGATCAGAGGTTTGGTGTGCAGGATGTCAAGAAAAAGATGTTTTCTGCAGGAACCTCAGAACTGAGCAGCAGGAAGGACTTGGCCAATGGAGGAGCCAAGCAAAGAAGGTGAGAGGAATGATGAGCATAGAAGTGAAGAGTTGTGATTTTTGCAGACTTCGGCAAGAGGTGACCTTCCAGGCACTGTGGGGAGCAGTGTACGGGCATGATTGAGGAGCAACTTAAAGAAAAAACTGGCAAAAATGTCAGATTCTGGGGGCGGCAAAAAGCTGCAGCTATACGGAGAACAGAGTGAGAGTTGCAAAGAAGGTGCTTTGTTTGGTGCAGGCTCAGTCTGTGAGGCAGGGGAAGAATGGAGTCACAAGAGCAACGTGTTTGAGAGATGAGCTGGGCAGATGATCCCAGCAGCAATGGAGGAGTGTGCTCAGAGAGGTGTCACAGGTAACTCAGCTCCTCAGGTCACCTCTCAACCCCGTGGCTCACACAGAAACCTCATGACCACGTAAAGTGTCTTTTTCACAATGAGCACCATTTTACCTTTTTTTTCTCTTTCACTCTCCCTTTGCTTAGAAATGAATGGATTACCTTTGGGGCAAAATAGCAAGAAAGAGGTGATTCACCTGCACACAGAACTCAAGGTGAAGAGTGAGGAGCACGAGGGGAAAATAACTCACCTTGTGATGAGAGGAATTATGAGTGGGAACCAGGGGGTAAATAATGGGAGTTTTTGTACTGGAGTAATTTTAATGACACACAACAAGCACCTTGCCATAATTAAGTGCTAAGAAATAACAACCTACCATTAAGTGATCACATTGTAGTCTCAACTGATCGTGTAGCAGCCTCAATATCCATGGTGTCAAACCAGGATATTCACAGGAGGATTAATGAGCAGTTAAAACATGAAAGCTCCTCACCAGAAGCCTTTCTCCAGGAAATGCCTGCAAGCTCAATTGTTGTTACTTAAATAAACAGAACAGTATTGTTGAATATGAACATTTTTATATTGTCTTATAAAAATGTCAGAATAAAGGTGAAGAGGAAGTATTTTACAGCAAATATCCAGAGGCAAACCTGTTTTCTGCATAATTTGCCACAGCTTTAACACCCCAAACTCCCTAATCTGCCTACAAGGTACCGTGCTGCAATCTGTGCTTTCTGACACCATTTTAGGAAGTCCCCTGCCCTGGAGAAGGGTTATTTCATAAAATCATGGAATGGGCCTTTAAGATCACCTATGGGAGGTGGAACTGAATGAATTTTAAGGTCCCTTCTAACTCAAACCATCCTGTGATTGTATGATCTGACACATAAACAGTGTCAGGACAACAAACAAGAAACTTCAGGCTTTGAGATCTGGCTTTGCAGCTTTGTCATTCTTCAGTCCTCAGCGCAGGATTTTTGGTGCAGTGTCTTCTGCTCCGAGCGATTTCCCACTCCAGCAAACAGTCTGGCTACTGCAAGGCAGGAGCACAATATATCTGCCCATAACAGCTGAATTGGCCTGAGCTCTGCAGAGCTAATCAGCCATGAAAATGCCCCTCCTTGCCATCCTGGAAGAATTGACTTTAATGATGAGAGACATTCTGATTTGAGTCTGGTCAAAAGGGTAGGACGCCTTTCAGGGAGATTTCAGCTCATTCCTGGGAGCATCCCATGCAGTGAGAGAGCTCAGAGCTTTCTCTTAACCCTTTCTTAACCTGGAGTCAGGAATTTCAGAAGCTCAATGCACAATTTATACAAGACTTGGATTTTTAATGTATATAATTAATACAAGACTTTGGCATTTGGGTTTTTAAAATTATTTTTCTTGGAGATATTCTTAACGTGTTTCTCCCTGACTGTCTGCAAGTGCTGGTGATCCATTGTTCTCCACACCTCCAGCTGCCAGCACCCTTGGCATTCTTGAGCACAAGAACCACAGACTGATCAGGCAATCACAGAATGGGTTGAGTTGGAAGGGACCATCTCATTCCAACCTCCTGCCATGGGCAGGAACATCTTCCACTATCCAGGTTGCTCCAAACCCCTTGCAACCTGGTCTTGAACACTTTCAGGGAGGATATCAAGGATTATCATAGAATTACAGAATAAACAGGTTGGAAAAAACCTTTGAGATCATTGAATCCAACCTGTGACCTAACATTACCTTATCACCTAAACCATGGCCCTGAGTGTGCCTCATCAAGTCTTTTATTAAACACCTCCAGGGATGGTGACTCCACCCCCTCCCTGGGCAGCCCATTCCAATGCCAAACCATTCTTTCTGTGAAGAATTTTTATCATCTAATACCTAGCCTAAACTTCCCCTGGCACAGCTTGAGGCTGTGACCTCTTATCCTGTCACTGCTCACCTCGGAGAAGAGACTGACCCTCACCAGGCTACAACTTCCTTTCAGGCAGTTGCAGAGTGATGAGGTCTCCCCTGAGCCTCCTCTTCTCCAGGCTAAACACTCCCAACTCCCTCAGCTGCTCTTGTTAGGGCTGGTGTTCCAGGCCCTTCACCAGCCTTGTTGCCCTTCCTCTGGATGCGTTCAAGCATCTCAGTGTCCTTCCTAAATTGAGAGGCCCAGAACTGGACACAGCACTCAAGGTATGGCCTCACCAGGGCTGAGTGCAGGGGAAGAATGACTTCCCCAGTCCTGCTGGCCACACTGTTCCTGGGACATGCTGGGAAACGTCCCTATAGCATCTGACAGGAAATGTTCTTGCACACTGTGTTTAGCCCAATGTCCTAGCAGAGCTAAAAGGATACAATCCTGGCTCCTGTCCTTACATCCGTGTTCTCATCCAGGCAGCCAGAGTTGGGATTTATCTCCAGCATGCACAGGGCTGTTATCTGTGCCTCTGTTCAGGCTGGCAATGCCGGCGGGACCCTGTGCCGCTATTTTCGCCTCATTATTGCCTCTATCTCCCTAAGGCAGCAATTTTTCCTCGTGCTTCCCCTCTCTGAGCAGCATCTCCTAATAGCACAGACTCAGCCATGGGAGCTATGAAATGTGATAGAAATGATGGGATATTATCCTATCTCCCAGCTGGGCTGCACTAACTGTCAGGGCTTTGATGAGCCCAGATTTAGGACACAGCTGCAAGAATAAGTTGTGAGTCAGGGGCTGAAATTTTCAGGGGGTTTATAAAGACCCTCCCCATTAGTGAGTTGGGTGGAGGAGATGGTCATCTTCCCTGTGAAGTTGGTGAGGCCTGGCACAGGCTGCCTGGAGAGGCTGTGACTGCCCCATCCCTGGAGGTGTCCCAGGCCAGGTTGGACGGGGCTTGGAGCACCCTGGGGTAGTGGGAGGTGTCCCTGCCTGTGACACGAGTTGCAATGAAATGGTCTTTAAGGTCCTTTCCATTCAATGATTAATAATAATATTATAATATATAATATATGTATATAATAATAATATAATATTATCTGGTCTTGCAGCAGCATCTGAAGTTACAACAACAAAGGACATACTGGTCATGATACTCTGAAGAGGACATCCCTACCGTGGGGCTGACAAGGGAAGCTGCAATTTTTGGGTCATTGTGATCAGTTGTGACCTCCCAGATTGGGTCTGAGATGGCTCAAAATTTAGGCCCAGGAGTCAGATCACCCTAGTCCCTCTCCTGCTGCTATGTATCAAAGGCATATCTTGAATCCTGAGCAAAATATTCCTATCTCAATAACCCTGGAGAAAAGAAAGTCCTGCAAGTAGGACTGGAATGTAAACCCATTGATTCTCCTTTTTCTTCCACAGTCCTCAGGTACTGCAATTAACAAAGTAATGGAGTAAAATTATGGATTCAGCATAATCAGCAGACAAATGTTTCCCATTTCTGTTTGAGTTCTCTGTGCCAGATCGGTCCAAGAGAGGCGATTATGGATTGATGGCACATCTGAGCTCAGCAAGCCAGGGGCTGCTGTGCCTCAGAGCTTTTCTCCATGCCAAAATCTGGTCACCCCTTGCTGTGAGTCAGGAGGGAATATTCCCAATGTAAATGAGTTTAAAGTATATATAAATGAAGCCTTGGACGACTTGCCAGCAGAACAATTTTCTGTCCAAGGAGTTTATCTCACACTCAGCCTTCCTACCATGCACTTTATAGGGAGGGAGGGGTTTGGTCTCTATCCCTACATCCTCCTGATATTTCTGGGGAAGGAGGCAATTACTCCCAACAGCTTTGCTGAAGTAGCTTGTCTAGTCTAGGGAAGCCACTGAACTCATCACACCAAGCTAACAAACACATGGTAGGAACAATGCTCAGTCACTGCACAGCCATTGTGGATTCTGGTCTATTCTCAGCCCTGATGATTTCTTGCAGTGATTTATTTAAGCCTGTATCAGGGTTGCTCAAGAGCTGAGTCTGCTAGCCGAGCTCATCACTCCTGGGACTGATTTTTTTATTGTAGGACAATCCATCCTACCATGACAATATCTCTTTATCATCGAACAGTGTTGCTTAGAGCATGTCACCACCTTATTTTTCATTCATGGGTCATCTGGTTTTGTTTGTCATTCACTAGGAGACAAGCATGTGTTCAGCCATTTAGGATCATTAATAGATGATGCTGCTCTTCAGGGAGCAAGACAGGGAAAACACATACTGGGTTGAGAGGTGTTGGTCAGAGGAGTGTGCAGTAGTATGTGCTCATGAATTTTATATCCCCAGATCTCTCTGCCCTCAGAATGGAGCTCTCCACTCTCTCAGGCTTTAGCAGGCAAACTTAGTTTTGGTTTCCTTTGTTGATCACAAATCCACCACGAGTTCATGTGCTGGCAGAAAGTTAATGCAGATAGCTGGACATTTTCTAGCTCCAGGCAATGCCTTTTCCATGTCTGAGCAGCCTCAATACTGTTCCCTCAAAGCCCAAGGGTAAAACTCTTCCCTTCTCCCAGGAAAACCATTCTGGCTGCAGATCTGGGATTCATCATGATTCATCTGTCAGGGCTGGGGGACTGTCTGATGTCTACACATTTCCCCGTGCACCAGAGGTTGTGGTGATGTCCTCTGGAATGGCCTCTGATGGACCACGGGGCAAAGGCAGCATGGAGGAGAGGCTCTGATGGGAAGGTCCTCTGCAACCAGGGAGGAAATTATCTAGAGATGTTGTTAATTTAGCAAATGAACATAAAGTGTTGCTCCATCTGTAGGTGGTTTCAAGAAGCTGCAAAGCTTCTCGGTCAGGCTTTTTTTCACCAAAAAAATTTGGTGATCAGATATGTTGTAATACGGTCAGGTTCAGAATCATAGAATCACTTCTGTTGAAAAAGAGCTCCAAGATCATTGAGTCCAACCATCAACCCAACACTTCTACCTATGCAGTACAAATAGCAATTCAAGACAGGGTGTTGATGAGGGTTGGTCAAGCCTTCATACGCCTGCCTTGAAATCACAGATCAGTGGTTTTACCTCATTACACAAATTCCTAAAATACCTGTTCCTCTGTTCAGTTACCCTCATGGTGCATTTTTCCTTCCTTTTATACAGTTGGATTTCTTTTTCCTGCAAATTGCACCTTGTCCCTTCACTGTGAATCTGTAGGAAGTCTGTCTCTCATGTCTGTCCTCTCTGTCTTCCTCCCACTGCCAAGACAGTAGAAGGCTTTACAGAACCACTGTAAAATTTATTTGTATACAATCACTTCTTGAAAAATTCTCTTAAATATTCCTTGCTTCCTAAGCCCACTTGCAATCTGGAGAGCTGAAAATATGGAATTGATGCCCTGGCCACGTAGGAATGCCTGGGGAAATAGAAGAGCTCAGATGGGTCCTGAGAAGGAGCACAATACAGAACCAGGTTTGTCCTGAAGAACTATCCATCTGTACAACGTTTGATGGGGTTTTGTTCTATAGCAACCTATTGTTACTATTCGGGAGAGCAGAGCATAACAATACTGACTCTGAGTCTTCAGCTCGGAGGGCTTATGGCAAAGGTTTATTGAAAGACAGAATCCTTCATACAGTGTCCTGGTACGAGCGACGTTAGAGCCAACACCTCTTTCTAAACATCTCTGCCAGTAAACAAGTTGGAAAAACACCAGGTGTCAGGGAAAAAGTATCTACAAGGATTGTTTGAATTCCTCCTTACAATTTCCTAGGCCGGAGCTGAGAGAGCTATGCACTCAGCATTCCCACAGGCCTCTAGCTAATGCCTGAAGCCTAGAAATCTATTACTTGACCACTGTCAATCCCCACAGCAACCATCTTGCAACTCTTTTCTTTAAATTCTTTTTGAGTATTTAGGCCCAGTTTGCTGCTGTGCTGCCACATCTCTGGCTGTGGGGTTTATTTGGACTCCTGGAAGTCTGGGAAGCCAGAGCATGCTTTGTGTGCATGAGCTGCTAACTCTGTGCCTGGACTGCTCTGTGTCCTCCTCCCTCCACTCTGTGCCTGGACTGCTCTGTGTTCTCCTCCCTCCACTCTGTGCCTGGACTGCTCTGTGTTCTCCTCCCTCCATCCTGAGGATGCCTGAGGTGGGTTGCACTCAACAGGCATTATCTTAGGCTTGACACCATGTTGAGTCACACAAACTATTCCCATGTCCTTCAGCTCCTCGATGGAGCCATACAGCCTTCATTCTTCTGCCTGCTCCTGCCCCAGACCACCTGTATTACATCCTTGGTGGACACATGTAGACCTTCGCTTCCAAGAGACACATGCCTGGGTGCTTTGAGCTTTGTTATCAGCTACCTGCCTCTGTGAAGGTTTTTAATATTTTTTAACAGCTACCTTCAAAACAGGGCAGTGATTTGGGATGGAAGGAAGTCTCTGAACAGGCCAGGTTTAGAGAAGAATCTGAAGCTGGGCAGGCTCTGCCCTGGCTCTCTGTGCTCTTAAGCTAGCCTGACTGTGATGTGAGGGTTTTTAAGTCTAGTTCAACACCAAGTCTCCTCCTGTGCCACCCCAAAGGTGTCTTTGGGCTTAAAAAATTAAATAATGCTGAGCTTTCCAAATTTGCCATGCTACAACTGTTTCCGTTGGAAGGAGAAATGTGACTTTCATAAGACCTTTTTACTTCTGGCCTCTGGCAGGCTGAGCCCAGGAAATCACAGAATCACAGAATGGTCTGTGTTGGAAGGGAATTTAAAGGTTATCCAATTCCAATTCCCCTGCCATGGGCAGGGACACCTTCCACTAAAGCAGGGTGCTCCAAGCCCCATCCAGCCTGGCCTTGCACAATTCCAGGGATGGGGCAGCCACAGCTCCTCTGGGCAGCCTGTGCCAGGGCCTCACCACCCTCACAGGAAAGAATTTCATAGTTAATATTTCATTTATTTTATATAATTAAAATTCATTTGCACAGTAAATCCACTCCTTGCAAGGCCCTTTTGACACCTCCTAGTACTGCAGAACCTTGGACACCCCAAATTCTTTTGGTGGTACTGATTTTCCACAGCTCAGGGAATTAATGATTTTCGGAGCAGAAATGCAGTGTGCCATGTGCCTGTGCAGCTTTGGCCTCAGCTGGGAGATGTATTCAAGAACGCTCTGAGATGTTTTCACCAGGATGTCTCCTGGCACTAAGAGCCTGGTTTGGTGGGATGGTTAGGGAAGACCCACATCCCAAGGAGTCCAGCAGGATTTCCATCCAGCTTGCTGAATTACTCGACAAAATTACGTCATGAAGAGCATTTCCAGGTGGTGCTAAGTGTTCTTTGAGCCTCTTGGACTGCACAAGCAAGAAAAAGCTCATGACAGGACTCAGCTGGAAGGATGTCAGCAGAGGGAGAGAGCTTGCTCCCCCCAGCAGCCCCATGGCTGCTGCAGCCCTCAGAAGTGACTTGAAGACAGAGCAGAAGATCTGCTGGGAAAGACGGAGCTATTTTCATTTGCAGGTCACAAAAAAAGCATTTGTGACTGCAGCCGCCTTACAAACACAGGCCCCTTATTGTTTGCAAGGACACCCTTGGCAACCTTTCGGAGCAGCCTGGAGATGAACCAAGAAGGCCTTTGTGAAGCCTTATAAAGGGGCATTATGAGCAGGGGGCCCCACAGGCGGGTGGGATATGCTGGGGCGATCCTCCCCAGAGGGAGCTGTGGGAAGCAGGAATCTCTAGGAGATGTTTTGTACTGGAGCTGGTGTACCAGGCTCTCATGTGCTGGGGATAGGCCCATTGCTCCCACCTCCCTGTGCAGAGCAGCCTCACAGTGAAGAGAAAAGCTCTTTGGGAAGCTGAGCAAGAGATGTGGATAATCTGACTTGAAAAACTTCACTGATGCCCATCATAGTTATGGCTGGAATGGGGGTTAAGGAGTTTGAATCCTGGATCCTGGTCTTGCTGCTCTGCTGCAGAGCATCTGATAGCATTCAGCAGATGTTCCAAACCAAGAAAACCCTGTTTCCTTGTGAAAATATAAAATAACAACTGCTGAAATCCAGTCCTTTTTGCATAATGGGATATTAAGTGATCAGACCGCAAGCCCAAGTCAGGCTCTTGGGTTCTTGAAAGGATTTTCCTTGTCTTTGGTCACTTGGCATCATGAGTGAGACCTAAGAGCCAAGCAAAAGCGCTCTCTGGAGGGAGGCATGAGTGTGTTACAGATGATAAAACAAGGATGGCTTCATCTCAAGCTTATAAGCATGGTCTCACACTTGTAGGGGGATCTGCCTTTCGTTGGTTCTGTGGCCAAAGGACCACCTGCCTTGAAATGCTGAGATGAGGCAGCTGAGTACACAGGCACGGCAAGAGGTACCTACAGACCTCCTCAGGAAGGGTGATCTAAATGTCAGGGATGATTTTCTGTTTCCCTGTCTCGGGGTGTCTTGTTGAGCCAGGAGGTAATGATATGGAAGCTCCCAAATTCTTCCTGTGTGCTTGTCACAGCAGGACACATCACCTTGTCTGTGGTGTGAGCAAACCAGTATTTCAGGAGCAGGAAATTGGTTTGTGTGAAAGCCACAGCCAGCACTGTGCTTCTGCAAACAGAGCAGAGGCAGAGAAAAATCAGGCAAAGGCAGCCCTGGGTGTATTTAATGGAGGTGACAGCAGCAAGGAACATTCCAGCCATGCTCAGCCCCTTCCCAGCTCCCTCAGGGATTCTCCAGCCCCTTCCCAGCTCCCTCAGGAATTCTCCAGCCCCTTCCCAGCTCCCTCAGGAATTCTCCAGCTCCCTCAGGAATTCTCCAGCCCCTTCCCAGCTCTCTCAGGGATTCTCCAGCCACTTCCCAGCTCCCTCAGGAATTCTCCAGCCCCTTCCCAGCTCCCTCAGGAATTCTGCAGCCCCTTCCCAGCTCCCTTCCCTTCCCTGGACACGCTCCAGCCCCTCCAGGGCTCTCCAGAGCTGCTCCAGCCCTGGAGGTGTCCCAGCAGTGCCAGCACAGGGGCCGGGCACTGCCCTGGCCCTGCTGCCACCCCAGAGCTGGCACAGCCCAGGGGCCACTGGCCTTCTTGGCAGCTCCACACCATCCCCTCCTGAGCTTCTCTTCAGAGCTGGATGTAATCACCCTGTATATCACTCATCAGGCTGGATCTGTAGCACCTTCCAACTGAGCAGATCTTCAGCTCTCCAAGTGATTCGGCTCCAACTTCCCTGTGGTGTGAAGCCCCATCCAAGCCATGGGGATCTCCTTCTATGCTGCTCAGAGGAGGCTTTGTAACTTCCCATGACAGCATTTAGAGCAGCCCATCTTCCACAAGCTGTACTGGAGCCAGGAGAAGCTTTCTCAGCAAGGATAAATTTGCCAAAATCAAGATGCCAGACTATTTACAAATTCAAGCCAAATTATTTTTGCCAGGCAGAAGTCCTGCAGAATCTGGGCAGAGGGATTACTGGAGCAACTGGTGAAGCCCTGTTTTACTGGAAATGTCAGCGGCTGCACCATCCTGCACCTGCAGACCCACAGCAAACCCCAAGCTGTAGCCCATTGGGACGATCTGAGGGTCCTTAAAATCCATGCATCACTGCTTAAACTTGAACCACTTCTCCCCTGCCATAGCAACAAGGCTGGCTGGTATCTTGACATGGTTCAGGGCTCTGTGGTGCCCTGACTGAGCTGTTCCACCACGTGTGAAGCACTTAAGTAGTCACTAAGGTGATGCTGGGAACAGCTCGAGCTTATAGTGCAGAACATTCACTCAGAAAAGAAAAAAATGAAGAACCCTTCTCTTTTTCTCTTTCATTATTCACACAAAATTGCCCTAATGTGGGCAGAGAGATGGAGAAAAGCATTCCCCCAACTCCAGCCTCTGTCTGTGAGTCTGGGATCCCCTGGACAGGTCTCTAAGGCAGCATCCTGGTCCATGTCTCCTACTAGGAGACATGTAAGTGGGAAGGCTATGAAGACCTGAACTCTTTTTATGATTTATAGGAGCCCAAATGGTTTCATGTGAAGTGAAACATTGCTGTCAAGCCTAGAAGTAAATGAAGATTTTGATTTTTAGAGTGTTTTGTGAAACACTCTAAAGAAGAAAGAAGAAAGCAGCATAATTTTCTGTTTGGCACTTAGGAAGTAGACTAGGGCTGCAAGCAAGAAATAAATGATTCAGGGATGGCACAGATGAGAGAGCTGAGAGTAATGGGATTAATATAAGGAGGAACAGACTGACATAGAAAATGCATTTTCTAACATCCAGGAGCAGCTCTCCAAGAAAGGGATGAGAGTCCCAGCATGGGAACTTGCAATTTCCAATAGAATACCCCAGAAAACATCCCACCGAGGATGGTCCCATTCTGAGAGCCCCCACTGGTGTGAAGAGTGAATCTTCAGCTCCTCTGCCACTGCCTCACTCTAGTTTTTCTGATTTTCACACATTCTCCAGAGTTGTAAGACTGGCTATGAAAATGATGAGCAGTTGCAAGATTAATTGCTTTAAAAGCAAAAAAAGGAGCAGAAAATGCCTGAAGGCACATGGACAGATAATATGCTGTATTCATAAAGGTTTTAATAATTTACTGCCAGCAGCCATATAAAGTTATTCTGTCTCCTTCCACCACTCCTCTTCAAGGACAACTCAAGGAACACGAATCAAAGGATGTCTTCCATCCTTCTTGGTGGAGTCATATTTTATTAACCACAGGAACTTGTTTTCTGGTAAGAAATTAGAAGTACTTTTATTGCGTTCAAGGCTTCTGAAAAATTCCAGATGAATAACCTGGAAATAAAAGACAGTTTTTGCCTCGTTTCTGGCTGGGGAAAGAAAACCTGCTTGGGGGAAGGAGTTAAGCATGTCCTTAGCATTTCAAGAGTCTCCTTTACTATTGCTGCACATCCTTTGTGTCTTAGGTTATTACAATGTAAGATGTAACCAAAAGGATGTATTCTGTTACCATCTTCATCAGCTGTTAAGAGGGGTAGTGCTCCTTATCCTCTCCGTGACTCATCCCTGATAACTCCCTCCAGGGGATATCTGCTGTTCATGGACCATCAAGGGCTCCCTGCATGACTCATAAAATTACATGACCCCATTGTGAGATGCTCTGCCCAGGGGGAGGAGCCAAGCATTCCCACCTGGATATGAGCTGAGATTTGGAACACCATCAGCAGCACTACCCACTGGATTCCCAGAGGACAAGACCTCCATAACCACCACTGGGCCTTCAGAGAAGGACCAGACCTAACTAACAGGTCACCACTTCGACAGAAACACATCCATCACTCCAATGGGACTACAGCCATCATTTCATCAGACTGCTACCACCACCCTGACCACCACCCACCAGGGTGTGAGGTTGTATTCTGCCTGTATTCACCCTAGAGAGCTTGGGTGGTTCTGCCTGGAGAAAAGAAGACTATGGGGAGACCTCTGAGAAGCTTCCAGTGGCTGAAGAGGCTCCAAAACAGCTGGAGAGAGACTTTGGACAAGGGCGTGGAATGCCAGGACAAGGGGGAGTGGCTTCCCACAGCTAGAGGGCATGGTTAGATGGGATATTGGGAAGAAATTCTTGGTTGTGAGGATGGTGAGGACCTGGCACAGGTTGGCCACAGAACCTTTGGCCACCCCATCCCTGGAAGTATTCCAGGCCAGGTTGGATGGGGCTTGGAGAAACCTGGGATAGTAAAAAGGGTCCTTGCCCCTGGCAGAAGGTGGAATTAGATGGTCTTTGAGTTCCCTTCCAGTTCAAACCATTCCATGATTCTGTGATTCTCAGCACATCCTCCTGGCCCAGCAAGGCAAGCTCCTGCCACTTAAGCCAGGCAATGGTTCCCTGTTCCACTGCACCGCCTCTTTTCCATGGAAATAGCATGTTCATCACAAATGTTTTGCTGTTTCTACTCCTGGGCTCAGCCAGAGGCTCTTCTCTGATCTCTCCAAGCCTTTTCTTTCTCCTGCAGTAATTAATACACTCATTCACACCCCTGTGGTCTTGGCAAGTTGGCAGGTGGCATAAGACCTTGGCATTAAATATTTCATTACCAGGAAACGCAAGATATTAACAGGGACAGTAAAAAGTAAGTGTCCTCTTTGTGAAGGAAAATGAACTAATTTATGATATACTGCCTTGCTTGTTTCCACAAGAGAAGGCAAAATCAGGGTGACAGCTCTCAGTCAAATGACCATTAAAAACACCGTTTAAATCCTGAAGAGTTTGTGTATTATAGAAATTCCTGGGTAAATAAAGACAGGCTCGAGCGTCTCTACAACAACAAGGATTTCTAAGCGGCTAAAAACTGCCTGGCTGGAGCTTCAGGGGCAACAAAATTCTGCATATTTCAAAAAAGAGAACAGAGAATTTCTAATCTCTCTTCATTTCACTGAGCCATGCTACTAGTGTATCTTTCAGTCATTTAATTAGTTTGATTAATGAGTCTGGTTCTGAAGCATCTCTGACAAGACAAAGGAGGTTATTATTGCTTTTTGGTCCTTTTTCTTTAATGAACAAGAATGAAAGGAGATAAAACATGCAATTACTTGTTTCAGGTTCCATTTCAGTCTGGTTTTTCTCACCTAGAAAGGGTCTGATGGACAGACGGGGATTGTTGCTGTGGTTTTTCACCCAAATATAGCACCCAGCTCATCAGCTTTTTGCTTCTTTGTTTATCTGATATTTCTTTGTTATCTGATATTTCTTTTGCATCTTACACAACCAAACCTTTCAGCACTCATTCTTTTCCACCTGCCACTCCTCAGATCATTCCTGTCCAGTCTTCATTGATGCCCCAGTCTTTTTGCTTCCCCTGCTGAATGTTGTGCCCATCAAAGTAACTGAATCTTAGTTCACATTGGCTGTAACCAGCTCCATAGGCAAATTCCACAGGTAGATTTCCACCCAGCTTCTCTTTCTTGGGTGATCAAGAAGAGGAGGTTGAAAAAATCCTCACTTGCTTCAGCTTTTTCCTTCCCTGCCCTCCTGTACTTCCCATCTCCCAGGTTTCTGGATTCTTTGTGGCACCCCACAATTTGGAAAGACCATTTTCCTGGTGAGCAGGAGGCACAAAGCTGGAGCAGGACTGATGAAGGTGCCCACTCACATCCGTAGGTATTTGTCCCTGCAAGTGTGAACCACAATCCTTCGCTATCTCTTTTATCCACTCTGGAAGAAACAGCGTCAAGTTGCTCCAGAGAAGGTTCAGGTTGGGCATTAGGGTATTAGGGAAAATTTCTTCCTGGGAAGGTTTTTCCAGCCCTGGCACAGCTGCCCAGGGCAGTGGTGGAGTCCTCTATCCTGGAGAGATTTAAAAGCTGTGTGGATGTGGCACTTGAAGATGTGAGATAGTGGTGGCCTTGGCAATGCTGGGATAACAACTGGACTTGCTGATCTCAGAGGGCTTTTCCAATCTAAAAAATTCTGTGATTCTCTCCAAAGTTCCTTTGATATGCCTGTTTTCTTCTCCTACTGTTGTTTTTTCTGCCTCTTTTCCTCCTTAACAGCAACACAGAAGTGCCAACTGCCTTTCTCATGACCTTCATGTATTTTATATTCACACATCAAATGCTTGAGGAGGGAGGTAGGTAAAGGTGTTTTGTGGTTTATATCTTATTGATGGGATTCTCTCCAGTGCTTTTGATACACAGACTTGAGTCAATCGATTTCGGGCTGTGTTTCCCCCCTGAGCCTCCCTCCTGTCTGCACTGAATTGGTTTTCATGTGCAGATTGCAATGATACTGATTCTGTGTGTGAACATGCATCCATGAGATTAACTTGCAGAACTGCAATGCAGGTAGCATCAAGATTGATTAAAAAAAAAAAAAATCAAGGCTGTTGAATTGCTTTTCTTTTTTGCTCAGTCTTACAGGAAGAAAATACATGAGGACCACATCATGGCCAAGATCCTGAGAAGCAGGTGAGTGGAACAAAGAGGGGAAGAAATTTGTTGCCCCATGAACCAAGTCTGGGACACCAAATTTTTTAAACCCTGAGCTTGTACAGGTGCATTGCTTCAGCATTTTGTTAGGCAACATTGTGGGCTGCACTGCTTCTGCCTGAAGCAGAGGGCTCAGTTTAAACTTTCAGTTTAAAGCTGGCTTTAAAGTGAGGGAGGGCAAGATTAGATTGAATATTGGGAAGAGATTATTCCCTGTGAGGGTGGTGAGACCCTGGCACAGGGTGCCCAGAGCAGCCGTGGCTGCCCTGTCCCTGAAAGTGTCCAAGGCTGGGTTGGACCTTGGGCTTGGAGAAACCAGGTTTACTGGAAGGTGTCTCTGCCCTTGGCAGGGGGTGTAATGAGATGATCTTCAAGATCCATTCCAACCCTAACCACTCCTTGATTTTATCATTACTCTAGGCCTTGACAGTGTTGACAGATTTCCACATTGTTTCTGAAAGCTGGAGATGAGAAGCCAAATGTTCCAGCCTATTACTGTCTTCATTAGATGAAATCAATCATAGAAGCACAGAATGTCCTGAGCTGGAAGGAATCCATCAAAGATCATTGAGTCCCTTGGCTCTGCACAGGACACCCCAACAACCCCATCCAGTGCTTGAGAGCATTGTCCAAATACTTCTGGAGCTCTGGCAGCGGTGGGGACATGCTCATTCTCTGGGCAGCCTGGTCAGTGTCTGACCACCCTCTGGGGGAAGAACCTTTCCCTGATATCCACCTAAACCTGCCCTAACACAGCTCCAGCCTTTCTCTTGGATCCTGTCACTGGTCACAGAGAAATGTAGTAAAATATCCTATTTCCTGCCTTAAATGACTGCATGTTGTTCTTCACTATGTTTCACACAAACCCAGTATGAAAATCATCTCTAATCACTCGTGGGTTACAGGGAGGGCACAACTTCATCATGAAAATATGCCACAATTCCAAAGCAAGTCCTTGTTCTGAGTCAGAGAAAACACTACAACCTCTTCTGAAGAGAACCACTGAAGATCCCTCAAAACTTCTGGCCAATCAAAATGTTCTGTTTCCATTTTGACTGTTTTCTTTTTCAGTACATAAAAGATTGAAGAAGCCCTTCTAAAATGAAAAATGAAAAGGTCTCACTCTTAAAATGTTAAAATATTTTGGTTTGATACCTTTAGAATACTTGTGAGCCTATAGATTTTTTTTCAAGCTGTGCTTTAATTAAATCTTCAGTCTCAGTGAAGCTCAACTCTTTGATCTGCCTCAGTAAATAGAATTATAGAATCACAGAATGATTTGTGTTGGAAGGGACGTTAAAGATCACCCAGTTCCAATCCCTGCCACGGGCAGAGACACCTTCCACTAGAAAAGCTTGCCCCAAGCCCCATCCAACCTGGCCTTGGACACTGCCACAGATCCGGGGTCACCCACAGCTTCTCTGGCCTCACTATCCTTACAGGGAAGAATTTCTCCTTAATATCAAATCTACGCCTAATGTTGGTTGACGCCCTTTCCCCTTGTCCTGTCCCTCCACATCCTTGTCCAAAGCCCCTCTCCAGCTCTCTTGGAGCACCTTTAGGCACTGGGAAGTGCTATAACATCATGAAATGGGGGGTTAAGCTGCTCTTTAGTTTCATCCTTTCTTGGTGTAAGCCCATCCTGGAGGAGACGCACAGCTGTCTCTTCATTAACTCATGTTCCATTGTGAGTTATTTCAGAGCTTCCAGTTTGCTCTTTTAGAGTGAAACTCTTCACCCTCCTGGGTGAGTTAAATGTAAGGCAAATGGTTCAGAGGCTCTGTGAACCAGTTTCTGGGCAGCAAGGGACTTCATCTCATGCTGGTAGGTGCTAAAGGTCACTTTTGATAATATTTACACAGACTAAATGAAGCCATTCAAGCCAAGGCTGAACTCACTTAAATTACAGAAACACACTTTAGATATCTGAAGTTTTTTAAAAGAAAAAACTCAACATGGAAACCCCAAGCATTTTGTGGGCTTTATTGGTTTTGCTCTTTATTGAGTCACACCTTTTAACTAATGACATTTATACCTTCTACAAACAGCATTAAATAGATTTTGCACTCTCTCGTGAGATCTTTAAGCCCAAGTTTTCCAATATCTCTGTCAATACAGCAGCAGAGGTTGCATTAATTGCAGCTCCAAGATGACAGTGTCCCATGCATCTCTTGTTCATGGATCTGTTTGCAATGTTCATTTCATCTGGATCCATAGTTATACTTTTGGAACAGTGTACCTCAAACCACAAGGCTTGTTTAAACTTTGTTCTCTATTTTGTAAATACAGAGGGTAGGTAAGCAATTTGTCTTCTTTTACTATAGAATGGAATGAAGAAGGTTCCCACAATATTCACATTGAAGTTGGAATGTTCAAGGATATTCGTGTGATGGTTCTCAGGGATGAATCTTGCGCCCAGCAGTCTGTAGTGTGGTAGCACAGGACATGACAGAGCAGGATCCAAGGGACCAGGACTGTTTTAATGTGGAGCAATTCTAGCTGGGAACAGCTATGGCACCTGCCTGTGCTAATTCTGCATTTTCTGAAGGTGTATGAAAGTGTGCTGCCAAAATGGCTATTTTCTCCTCTGAAAAGCTTTCCTTCTATGTCCATTAATGCATGTATGTGTTTTAATCATGCAACCAGATGTTACTAAGAATATTACTTTCAAAGTCAACACCTGTAGTAGATTTATGCTTGGTTTGTGTCTGTGAGAAGTGGGATTTGTGCTGGAGAGGTTCTGTTGGGAAGAAAGGATGGAGTAAATCTGCTTCGGGGATGTGAGGTGAAGGACTGAGTTGCAGGTGGGAAAAACAAGGTTCACTTTCTTAGAAAAATTTATAAGTTTAATAAAAAGTTAAAAATAGACAATTAGGAGACAAAAAATCAAGACACGGCCAGGCCGGCTGAGCTGGCATTCAGCCAAGTGCACAGCCTGCTATTTCAGAGGCCTTCTTTAAATACTTTTTCTATTGCATCATCTGTTGCATATTCAAACTTTTCCACAAACAAGTTTCCATGGTCCAGGAACTGTTTAGCACGGCCTCTCCTTGGGTCTGCCTTTTTAAAGCACGTGTGTTTCTTGGCCATGTTCTTCACTATCACCTCCAGCTTGGGCCTTGGTCTATGCTTTCCACAGATGGTTGGTGTTGACAATTGGCATGTCAGCAGCAGGGGCCTCATCATATGTTCACTGGATGTTATCCCAACCAAACAGGCCATTCAATTGCAAGCATAACTACTTATCAGCTATCCCACTACCATGTCTAAGTTTTGCTAATAGCAGAAATATAAACTATATCCTTACAGCAAGGTTATTATATCTATAGCATTCACCTTAATATTTGCGAAAAGCCAACTTTATTATGCATTTAAAACACAGGGAAGGAGGTATTTATAAACTGTATCAATATTTCCCTGAAAATGTGGGTGCAGCAGTGCTGGGGGTGCTTGGGTTTGGCCTGGGCCTGTGAGTATGAGCCATTAACAATCCAGCTAAGCCCCTGACCCCTCCATGGATGTTTGAAGCACTTCCACAGAAAGGCAAGGCAGTCGTGATTCCAGAGGAAAAATTATTGGTGATTGCTTATGATCACTTGGAAATTTTCTTTGGAATTATCAGAGAGTGTATTGAAGCAGAGCATTTCTTTTGGTTCTTTTTCTGGTTTGTCATTTCCTCCCTGGCTTAAGTGAGTTTTGTGTGCTCTTGTTAAGGAAGCAGCATGTTTCCAACTGGAAATTTGGGGTGGGATTTGAATACTCCTGGTTGTTTTACACGGCTGCTTTGGTTTCGGGTCAGAGAGAGACAAAAGACGTTACTTTTTATTATCTTGAAATTTTTCAAACCGAAGTGGGACATTGTCTTATCCCTCCCCAAAGCACTGCAGGCACTTGGGAGTAGCTCAGTGCTGGCTCAGTTCTCTGAGAAATAACAACATTTGAGGGGTTTTAGTGTTAATACCAGCTCTCTTGTCTCTTGGTTCCAAAGATTCGGTCCTACAGTCCCACTGTGATGAGGAAAAAAAGGAACTTCTGTTATTCATGGAAAACCTTCTGTTATTCCTTGTGCAGACTTTTAATTCTGATGTCTGATTTACTGTCCAGTATCTTTCAAAAAAAATCTGTTAGAAATTTGGATTAAGGATGAGGAGTTGGGTCTGTTCATTACAAAATCTTGCAAAGCCTGAAGGACTGGGGTGGGGACTGCTTCAGCAAAGTTTATTTATTAATATTATGTCAGATCTCCCTCAGCCCTGGGCAAGAAACCTCTGGGATCGTGTTGGAGGTCAGAATTCTGTTTGCGTTTGAGACTGATCCAGGTCAGGTCAGTGTTTACCTGTAGGTGTGGGGTTTGGCCTCAGATGCTGAGTTTAAGCAGGATCAGGGTGACAGATGCTGCATTTTGTTGCATCACGAGTTTATATCCTCACCCCTGCTGGGATGGGGCAGCGCAGGGAGCAGAATTAAGCCTGCACCTCCCGTGGGCATTGCTGGCCTTTGTCTCTCTGTTGTGCCACCAGGCCGTGGGACTTTGCTGCTGTCACTGCCAGTGCCACCCTACCTGGGGGCTGCATCCTCCCGGCAGCCCCTGCTAGCCCCACGCACGAGCTGCAGTGGTGCCTCTGTGCTGTGCTGGGAATGTGCCTCATCCCTGCCACTATCCTTTTGTTAACGGGCAGCTGGACAGAGCCTTTGGCCTTGTCAGCTTCAGAGTTTGATTGCAAAGTCACTGAAAGGAAGAATGACAAAGAGATTTGTCAGAGTGGTGCTGTCAGACCCCACCTGACAGTCTGTGCTTTCTGTTGGAGGTTGTTGTGTATTTCCACTTCAGGGAATGAATTGTCCCCTTCCCAATTCAGCTCAGAAGGTCCTAAAAGCTCTTGGAAGGAACATTTCTTCTTTACTTTCTTTCATTTGTGATAACATAATCTCCAAACTGCCATGAACAATTCCTTAATTTCTCCTGGAGAAAATCACATGGCAGAGGCAGTTTGCAAAGGAGCCCAGAACTGTGTTTGGAGAAGAGAGTGCTGTGAGTGCTGGCAAGCTGCATCTGCCTGTGCTCTTATTCCACGAAAAAATGTACTATGCCAAGTCTTTTTCAGTTCTTTCACCTACAAAAGCTCTTCCTGGCACACAGGGAGCAGACATTTATTCCTCAAGTGCTCGGACTGGAATGGGACCACTCCAAAGCCGAGGAATAATTTCATTTTTCTAGAAGGAAGCGGATAAATCATGAACTTCCACGTAAGAATGGTTAGAAAGAAACTTGGAAGAAGTCTTGCAACTTATTTATGATTTATTCTGGTCTGGCATTTGTTCCCTCAACGGCCTAAATCTTCAGGCTCCCCGTGTGAGGGCTGAGCGGGGCCTGGCGCTCGGCCCCTTGGCTCCGCAGTGACGCCCGCGCGGGTGCTGTCAGTCACTCGCCGGTGGCATCTGCTGGCGGAAAGCGGTACTGCGGCGGGGACAGCGCGCATGCGCAGTGTCCAGCGGGAAGCCCCTTGTCCCCGGTAATGGAGAAACGGGAACCCCGTGAGCATGCGTAGTGCTGTGCCTGAGACATCACCTGGTGTTTCGGGGCGGGACGGAGCCAGGCAGTCGCGCATGCGCACTGGTCTCACACATGCCGTGCTGTTGCTCTGCGGGAACAGCCGGCGGGGCCGGCCCGGGTGTGCGGGGCCGGCCCGGGTGTGCGGGGCTGCCGGCAGCGGCTCGGGAGCGCCACACGCGGGTCCCAGCTGCGGCAGTGGCGGGCGAGGGTTGTGGTGACAAAGGAGGGGGGCGGGAGTTGCTGTGGCTGCAGCGAGGTTGAAGGTGAGCGGGGAACGGCAGGTCCCGGGAAAGGCCCCGAGGACGTCGGTGGCACCTGCGGGGGGCGGCCCCGGAGCAGAGCTGGGCCGAGAGCGGGCGGCGGGGGCTGCGCGGGGCGAAGGCTGTCCCGACGCAGGCACAGAGCCGGGGAGGAGCAGCGGGGCTGGCTGGGGCCGCCCGGCAAAGCCTTTCCTGGGAAAGAAAACCTGCGATTTCTTCCACCTCGGCCCCTTGGCGAGGGGCAGCGCAGCAGAGGGGAGCAGCACCTGTGCAGGTAGGGCAGTGCTGGGGCGCAGGGAAGATGCGGCTGGGGCTGGAGGCAGAGCTTGCAGGCTTCTTAAATTTAAGTGAACGTGGAAAACAGAGACAGAGGTGGCATAAAAGCACTGTGGGTGCTCGGGCAGGTGAGACGTGACTCAGAGGAGGGAGTCGCTTTCCTGAGCTCCTAAAGTTCCACTTGCTTCTCTCAGGAGCAGTCATGAGAAGTTTCCCGTTTGGAGTTGGGCTCCAAAAGGAAGCAACCTGAAGCTGCTGCTTCTCATAAATCTGTAAGTATGGGAGGCCATATGAAGCTCACTACTGTAAGTAACCAGTAACTTCCGTGGATATTGTAACTATTAAAAATGGTGACTTTTATTTCCTCTGCACACAAATGACTTGGCTGTCCCCTGCAGTATTCATTGAGGCTGTGAATTGCAATCCAGAGCATCTTCCAGCTTCTGGTGCTTGGGCCTGTGGCATTTGGTGTGCGGAAAACATCCCAGGTTTTCCACCTAGGCACTGGATGTGTATTTCCACAATTCCTCATAGTGGGAAGAGGCCAAGAGGCTGGTGTGAAGGGCTTTCTCTCAGGCCTGGGCATCCTCAGGACACCTCAAGATTGGTTTTTAATAGTTTGTTGTCTTTTGTTTCCCAGCCCAGGGCTAAGCTGAAGAAAAGGTGGAGAGAGTAGCAAGTGGGACTCCCGTGTTAAGATCCATCCTTGGATTCCAGTTCTCCTGGTGGGTCTGTCCAAAGGAAGGAGATGTTAGGGGTACCTGCTGGTTCACCTGTTGAGCTTGGAAGAGATGTTGAGCATGAAATTCCAGGGAAGCTGCACTTGTGTAGTGATAGAAGTGAGAGGCATCTTGCCTGTCTTCCCCCCACTGGCGTGTCCTGTGGTCATTTCCTTCCTGGGTCCTTGTTTCCCCCTTTGTCTCTGTTTCCCTCTGTATTGCTGTGTGTTTGGCACTCTGTCTTTTTCTCCGTCCTTCTCCGTGCCTCACTCGTGTTCCTGTTTTACTCTCTGTAGCTTTGTGATGCTCCCTGTGCCACTGTTTCCCACAGGATCCTTGTGTCCCGTTCACTGTCCCTGTTCTTTTTTAATCCCTCTCTGTTGTGCTGCCCATCAGTGTACGGAGGCTGACTAGAGAGAGGTTCATGTGCTGCAGGTTCCTTCCAGGAGGCCGGTGTGATTCAGCAAGCCTACAATTTGAATTTCCCCCTCCACGTGGTCCCAGCCAGCTGTGCCCAGTGCCCAGCCTTGAATGCCTTTTCTGTCAGCTCACCTGGCATCGTGCTGGAGACTGTCAAGCAGGCAGGTGCTGGGGTAGAGGAGGGGAGGGCAGAGGGGCCAAGGTGCTGTTGTTGGGCAACCTTGCTCTTTCACCCACACCTAGTGGTGGTCGGGCTCAGTTGAGCGCAGCAACTTGTGCTGCAGGGCCTGTGCCTGTCTCATCTGTCTGAACTGCCCCAAAGGCTGAGGACAGACCTGAGGCTGTGCTGGTTCAGCTCTAGGAGGCCCATGGCAGCACAGTCACTGCCTGCCTCCAGACCTCCCTCCCCATTAAGGAGGTGATGCTGTGAGTCTGTGCAGAGGGGCTGGGGGTGCATGGGGATGGAGATCAGTCCCTTCAGCCTTGTGCTTTGCCCCCAGCTGTGACCTCCTGGAGGCTCTGGCTGCGTGGGGCCGCCTGCCGCTGGAGCCACAGGGCCTGAGGCTTTCCCTCACACCCTTCCACGGGCTCTCCGTCCTCCTGGTCTGGAGCTGCTGACACCAAACATGGCCCCTTGCTGATGCTGCAGCCACCCAGACCAACACAGTGAGCTCAAATCACAGACTGAGCTGTTCCCCACCCAAGAGCTGTGCAAGGCAGCAGTTCCAGGGAAGGGCAGTGTCCCCATGTCCTTCACCCAGGTGTTGGAGAGCAGCCCTTGAACAACCCCACTCCTCAGGGAAGGAGGATACCTGCCCACTGCCCAACCAGGACAGGTGGTCTTGAGTGAGTTCTGAGCTCATTTAAGTGTGGACAAAGGTGCAGAAAGGCTTTTCTGCATGGGCTCTGCTCCAGCAATAGAGGTTTGGGGAGCAGCAGCTTCCACAGTGACTCCTGGGTTGCAGCCTTCACCT
This sequence comes from Acrocephalus scirpaceus scirpaceus, assembly GCA_910950805.1. Taxonomy (NCBI): domain Eukaryota; kingdom Metazoa; phylum Chordata; class Aves; order Passeriformes; family Sylviidae; genus Acrocephalus; species Acrocephalus scirpaceus. The sequence goes on along the minus strand of OU383778.1, from coordinate 104,838 downwards.
GTCCCTTGCACTGCCATTGCAGAAGAGGAAGCACAAAAAAAAAATCAAGATGATTACATAAAAACAAGCTCCAGCCTGTTTTTTTAACTTGTTTCCAGGTAACTGCACTGACCTTTCTCCTCCCAGGGGGTTTGTTGTAGTTGCTCTTTCAGTGTCTGCCTGAGCAGTATCTCACTCCTGGGACTGGGGAGGCTGAGCTTATCTTTATTTTGGAGGGATGAGGTGGAGGGGCAGTCTGCTCCAGCCCCTGTGGGGAAGAGACTGGGCACAGAGGGATTTATCCTTCATGTGAAAAGGCATGCACAGTGATTTCTGCACAAAATACTTTATTAGTCAACTAAGAGCAGTGGATCGGCAGCTGGAGAGGGAAGAGTCCAAGTCCAGCACAATATGTGGTCCTGGCCCTTTTTCCCCTGAAATACCTGTGTACAGCAATAAAAAGCCCCATCAGCAGTCTCAGCTTCTCCTTCCCACACTGGCAGGATGCAACAGTAGCAAACAAGTGTGAGCACAGGTACGGGGCAGCTCCATTTTCACTAGCAGTAACCCTGGTCTGTGGCCAGGCCCTGCCTGAGCTCCTCTTTGCCCCTTGAATGCTCCTCAGGAGGTGGCAGCAGGTGACACTGGCAGGGGCTGCACCTGGAAAGGAAGAGGGAAATGAGAAGTCACAGGGCAATGGGGTATTTGGCTCTGCCCCATGGGTTCCTCTCCTACCTTTTGGCACCCCTCAGTCCCCTTGCCACAGGGGAGCTCTCCCACAGCCTCCACGTGTGCACCAAAGCCACAGAGACTGCCAGTCTCTCCTTTACCCCTACACGTCCGGCAGCTTCTTCTGACACTTAGGGGCACCTCAAGCAAGGCTGGAGCAGCAGTCACTTTCCTCGTCCTAAGTCCCTTCCTTGGCCTGTCAGCCTCCTCTTTCTTCTCTTCCTCCTTCTCCTCTGACTTCGGGGGGTTCACTGCAGCCCTGCGGCGCTGTTTCGGGGCACGTGGGGTGACCTGGGTGGGTCAGAGCCGGAGCTTAGCAGCAGAAGTGTTCTTGGAGCACCAAGATGAGAAACTCCGTGTAGGATCATCACCATAAACTCGTGAGCAGCCGAGGCAAGGCACAGGCAACAAAGACACAGCCACAAAGCTGCTCACCGTAAGGCTCATTGCCTCAGGGTCTGCCTTCATAAGGCTGAGGGCTCTTCTTGCGGGGCATCCTGCGGGGTCCCTGCCCTGCATAAGAGGATGTGCCCAGGTTAAGTGGGGTGAGGAGAGGATGAGGCGCTCCCGGGCGGGCTGCCGGCTACGCCCCCCCCCGACCCCTGCCCCGAGAGCCGGCGGGGCGCTCCACTAGGGGCTCTGCGGGGAGCCTTTAGCCGGGACCTGGGCACGAGAGAGGGTCGGAGAAGGGGCCGGGGGTCTCGGGAGCGGGAGCCAGGGCGCCCGCGGACCCTTGGAGCGCTCCTCGCTCCGCCCCACTGAGCGCTCGCGCTCCCACGGGCTGCAGCCTCACAGCTTCCAAGCCCCGCCAATCCCGGCCCGCCTTTCTCCGCGCTGTCCAATCACAAGCCGCCCTTTCAATCCGGGCGCGGTGCCGCCAAGCTCAGCCCGCTCAGTCGCGGCCCGGCCCCTCAGCCCGGCCCCGCTCCTCCGTTCTCCTGAGGCGTCTCTCCCGCCGCTGCCGCTTTGGGAAGCGGCGGAGCCGTGCTCCCGCTGCCGCACTCTCGGCAGGTGCTGTTGGGGCCCGGGAAGGGCAGCGGGAGCTCCCCGTTCAGGTCCCGGCCGGGAGTTCTCCCAGGGAAACGGGGAGACGGCGGGGAGCGGGGCGGAATGGCGCGAGCGGGGCCTGAGGGGACAGCGGGGGGTCGCGGAGCTGACAGCGGCGGGAACGGGCGGGCTGCGATTGGCTGGGCCGGAGACGGGGCTTAAATCCCATTGGCTGAGCGGGCCTGCCCTGGGGCATAAATAGCGTGCCGGGAGGGGGTGGGGGCTTCAGTTCGGCGGTGGAGTTGAGGGCGGCGTTTGTGTCTGCGCGGGCTCAGGAGCGGCGCTGCGCCCAGGCGGGGTCCCGGCAGCTGCCGAGCCGGTGGGCGCCGGTGAGCACGGACGCGACTCGTGCGTCCGCCTGCGCCAGTGTCTGGGGGCTGGCGGTGCCCAGTTCTTTATGCCGCGCCCTGCGCGGCTCGGGTTGCTGGGGGCGGGGGCGGGGCCTGGTGCGGGATAGGGGGCCTGCTACCGGGGAACGGGCAGAAGCGCTTCCGTGGTTTGTGCATTTAAAGTAATGCTTAAGATATCGGGAATAAAGCTGTATTTTTTGCTTTTTTTATTATTTCGTTTTTTTAGAAATAACTGAATTGCTTTTTTATTGCATTACTTCATTATTTCACTCCTTTTATTATGTTATTTGGTTTGGTTTTGTTTTCTTTTGCTAGATAGCTGTTAATTCAGTAAAGGTTGTAGGGCTGGGGCTGAAACACCAGTTGGGAGGCCAGTGGAGACATAATGCCCCAGGGTGTAGAATAAGGACCCTGGCACTAGAGTCAAGCCCAAACCAATGTGGAGCAATGGAAAGGCTGGGGCTGGAGCTGGATAAATGTCATGGGAGAAGGGGATGGAGCTGCAGCGCCGGGCCGGCAGGCAGTGCCTGGGGAGTTACCAGCCCGTGCCCTGTGGCACCAAGCAGAGGCTGAGGGTGTGGGGGCTTGGAGGACTCCAGGGCCTGAGAAGCAACCCCGAGGGCACCTCGGGGTTTGCTTTGCGAGAAGCAACCCCCGAGGGATGGGGGAGCAGGGGCCCAATGGCTCTTGCCAGCCCCTGGTGCCACCTGGGGGAGGAGAGGGGGCCCTTGGGCAAGTGCTAGGCTGAGACCCAGGGGGAGGGGGAAGAAAGATGTTGGGCTTCAGGCTTCAAGTGTTGTCCCCAAGGTTGGGAAACCCAGGAGGGTGGGGGATACAGCTCTTAAGGACAATGAAGTGATGACTGCAACTGACTTGTGGTCTTCTCAACAGCCCCGGGCAGCAGTGAGAAGCAGTAGCAGCTTTTAGCTGCAGGCAGTGGGAAGCTGAGGAGATGGAGCTGAGACAGCAGAGCTGGAGAAGACGCAGAGATGGTTGGTAGGGTTTGGGGTGAAACGCTGTGGGGCTGGGATAGGGGCTGTGGAGGCGGGATGGGAACTGGGTGGCTGGTGCTGAATCACTGTAAGGGCTGGGGTAATAGGGACTCTTGCTGCAGTAAGGATTATCACGTTGGGGCTGGAATAAGGGTTCAGGAGCTGAGCTGAAACAACACAGAGGTAGAGCTACAACAAAAATCCTACCCTGACAACCAAGAGCAGCGTTATGTGCCACGGCTGGGAAGATGTGGAGACAGAAGAGAAAGAGAAGAGCTGCAGTGAAATAAAGCTTTTGTGGCTGGGGCAAGAGCTGAATTCACTGGGGTCAGAATGGGGACTGCAGTGCTGTAACTGCAATCGCTATTCAAAGGGGATAGTGACTGTACACCTGACAAGCGACCGTGAAATGGTACACAAACCAAGGGGCTGGAAATGGAATAAAGTTTACTGGGATTGGGGTACCAATGGCGTTTCTAGAGCTGGAGCTGAAATCTCACAACTGGAGACAAAAAGTCCCTGGAGCAGCTACAGCAAGAAGACCGGGAGAAAAGAGGAAGTGGAGCTACAGAAACTGATCTGGCAGTGGAATAAAGCTTGTGGGCGAGAGCTGAATTCACTGGGGCTGGGAGGGAAGGGCACTCCAGGGCTTGAGCTGCAATAACTGTCGGGCTGGGATAGAGACTGCCAATGGCACAGAGACTGTAGGACTCGTGTGCTGAAATTGCTGTAGGCCTGTGATTCTGTTTGTCGGGTGGGATGTGGTGAGTGAAAATGGAACAGGGTTCATAGAGCTGAAAAGGCTTTGCTGTAAGGTTATGCCTGAAATCCCAGCATTGCAGGGATATTGCCTGGAACTGTGGTAGGCACTTCAGGGCTGAAGCCAAAATCACTGTGGGGCTGGGAAATTCACTGCAGGGTGGGCTTGGAGCTTGTAGGGTGGGTGCTGAAGGGTTGCTGCAGAGCTGAAGCCAAGACCAAGATGCTGCCCGTTGAAGCTGGAGAAGATACAGCTGCCAGAGTCGGAGAAACGTGCCTCTGGAGACAGAAGAACAGAGGTGGCTGTAAAATAAAGCCTGTGGGTGAAACAGCTGAATTCACTGCAAATAGGATGGGGACTCTGGGGCTTGAGCTGCAATCACTGGGGCTGGGACGGGGACTCGGGCTGGAACTCAAATCAGTTTAAGTGTGGGATACAAACTGTAGGTTGGACATAGAGACTGTAGAATTCGTGTGCTGGAATCATTGTAGGCCTGTGATATTGACCTTAGGACGGGAAGTTGTGGTCAATAATGAAACTGGGGGTGCAGTGCTGAAAAGGGATTGCTGTAAGTACGCCTGAAATGCTGGCAATGCTGGGATATTGCCTGGGTCTGTGATAGCCACAGTCGGGCTGGAGCTAAAATCACTGTGGGGCTGGGAAATTCACTGCAGGGTGGGCTTGGAGCTTGTAGGGTGGGTGCTGAAGGGTTGCTGCAGAGCTGAAGCCAAGACCAAGATGCTGCCCGTTGAAGCTGGAGAAGATACAGCTGCCAGAGTCGGAGAAACGTGCATCTGGAGACAGAAGAACAGAGGTGGCTGTAAAATAAAGCTTTTGGGTCCACAACTGAATTCACTGGGGCTGGGAAGGGCACTCTAGGGCTCAAGCTCGAATCACCGGTCATTCATATGAACAGCTTTCCTCAACATGTTTCCTCACTGTCAGCACCTGCTCTCCAGGTCTGCCTGGTCCCATGACTGCTGCAGGATGTTCCACTCTGCTTGGGAGAGGAATTGCCCCATTTGCCCTGTGGGTACCAAGGCTGCAGGGAGGCATGCCCATGCCTAAGGGTTTCATCTGTCTGTCCCAATTCAGCAAGGGCTGGGAAAAGCTTGGTGTCTCTCCTCTTGCAGTGAGGTCCTGGAGTCCTGTGATGCCTGCAGGTGACTGGCTGCTAGGTAAACGCAGTCCTCACCCCAGCATTGTGGTTTCCAGGTTCTGGCCAGGGGAGAACAAGCACTATTGGATTTGTGGTGGATATGGCCACAAGCCAGCCAGATTTCTGGCTTGCACACCGCTGACAGACTTATCCTGGGAAACTTTGCAGGAAGTTGTCCAGTGAAACCAAAACTTTTGAAGCTACATGTTCAAGTTGATTGGAGCATGAACTACATGCCTTTCTCTGTGTGTGTGTGAACTCTGCTGTCTTTGATGGGACATGGGCTTATTTTTTCTCCTTCAGGAGCCTTGGGGTCACTTTATCCCTGTGTGCACTGTTGCTTATTTCCATGCAATATGTGAGAACAGCATCTGTCAGGGCCAAAGCAAGAGCTTTGCTGCTCAGTGCAGAAACCCCCTGGGCCTTTCCTCCCCTCCTCTCTCACTGCCATTCCATGGGGCAGACAGGGACTCACCTTTGTCTCCACGTCCAAAGCACCACCATGGAAATTATGGCCACGGCTGCAAGCAGCCCAGCTGTGAGCCCTGTGATCAGCACCACTTCCGAGTTCCCTGGGAAACATAAGGAGAAGCTACTGTGAACTTTCTGGGGTTTGCTCCATCTTGTGGGGCAGGGTGGCCCAGGATCCCCCTCTGATATCCATAGGTGGCACCCACCCCATGGGATGAGAAGGCTACGGGTGCCCAGGCTGTGGTGGCGCACACGGCAGACATAGCTGTGCCCATCACGGGGGGCCACGGCCAGGACGCTGCGTAGCTGGTAGGTGAGGTCAGCGTTGGACAGGATGGTGCTGGTGTTGAGCGCCGGGCCCGGAGGCACCTCCTGGCCATCCCGCAGCCAGGCCACGCTGATGGGACGGGGGTAGAAGCCAGTGACGTGGCAAAGGAGCAGCAACTGGTCTAGGCTGGGGGTGCGGGCAAAGACCGTGGCCACAGGCAGCTCTGGGGAATGAGGGCAAAGGGGTGGGGCAAGCCCTGGTGGGGCACAGCTGGGCCCCAGTGTGGGGGTGGCTGTTGTAGGGTCAGGGTGGTCTCACCTTGTCTCTCCAGAGCTGCCTTCCCTTAGTGCAGGAGCATCTCCATCACATCAACACAAGTCTCATTGAAGATCATTTCCACCAGCTCACTCACAGCAGTGTAGTTCTGGAGAAATGACTGGACATACTGTGACAACTTGGTGTCCTGGGAGAGGATCCAGGTGGCATTCTTTGTGTTGAAGCTGAGGAAATCCTGACCATTGTAACCCACATAGGCAAAGGCCTGGGAGGTTCTGTTGGGGTACAGCACGCAGCCTGCCATGCACTGAACCACAAAGGGGTCTGGTGGAGCAGACAGGAGACAGAGGTTGCATGAGGGGCTGGGATTGTCTTCTTGCAGCCATGGTCATTGTCTCCTATACAGCACCAGCACTATCAGATCCTTCCCCACTTCCCAGTTGCTTTTCAGAAAGGGCATGCAGTGAAGACTGGGTACTCACAGGGGACGTCCCTTTGCATGGCCCCTTCATTGATCAGATGGTTGAACTGCTGCAAATAGATCTTAAGCAGGTTCTCAATGGCGTCCCAGTCAGCTTGGGGCAGGGCTGAGCGCACCCAGGGCTGGTAGAGGTGGATGGACCATGTGTGTTTATCAACAGAACCAAGTTCAATGTCTCCTAGCAGGCCCAGCCCCTCCATGCCTGCAAATGAGGTGTTTTGAAAGGCAGTGTCTGGAGCAGGTCTCCAGTGGTCTGGAGCAGCTGGATAGTGAAGGTCCCTACATGAGACAAGGGTTGACAGGGAAGAGATGGGACTGGGAGAAGAGGGCTGAGTCCTTGAGGTTGCAGGGATCCCATAAGCCCCTTACAGCCTTTGCAGCCCCAGTTCCCATCTCCTGCACCCACCTGGGGTGGCTGCATCCCTGCTGGGGAGGTGTGGAGCCAGGGGACAAGGGGGAGTGAGGAAGCAAGTGCCCGAGGTGGGTGGGGAGCAGGAAGCCTCTCTCCTATGGAGTCCCATGGAAGTAGTGTATGAGCTGGGCATCTCACTTACCCTCCAGGTTTGCCCATGTCCCAGAGAGGATGAAAAGGTAGAGGAGGGAGAGAAGGCAGCAGCAAGGAGCCTACGTAGTTCCAGCAGTGAGGCCCAGAGTGTGCAGCAGTGGGTGCAGCAGCAGGAAGAACAGACTGTTGAGAGATGTGGCCTCAGATGTCTCCTCAGGCTGGCTCTGCCTGGGCAGCTCTGCTGCTGCTAATGGCCCTGGCAGCCCATGGGGCTGGCAGTGAGGTTTAGGGGAGGGCTCTGAGGTTCCCACACGGAGTGAGCTGGGGATCCTGAGTACAGCTGTGAGTGCAGGGGGAATTTGATTGTGAGCAAGGTCATTCCATTGCATGCAGGAGCAGTCCCTCATGGCTGCAGCAGTACCTTGACAATCACGGTGATGTGGGTTAACTGAGTCATCTGTTCTACCCCCCTGCCAGGTGTACATGTCACGCGCTGCATCCATTGCCCTGGGGGTGCCCATGTTGAGGGCAAAGCCAGAGCTGAAACCACAGCTGTGGGCAAGTCTGAGGTGGGGTGCCCTGATAACAACCAAACACAACAGGGGCAGAGGTATCCAGATGCCCTTGTTGGTATGTGACCCTTTCAAGCACAACTGGGACCAGGTGTCACCATTCCATGTCACCATTCTTGGTGTCTCCAGCTGTAGGGACATGGGGAAGGCCATATGGCCTGCTGCAGACTGAGCTCCAGCTCCCCATGGCACTAAGTCAGACATGGGGATCAAGGGACACCAAACCCCTTCCTTTCCACAAAGCTGTCCCAGAGAGAAGTAGGGATGCTGTGGCGGCCTGGTAGGCTCAGAAATGGCACCAACTTCCCCAGCAGCACAACACAGGGGATGTCCAGCTATGCCACCACAAGGTCCACATCCCTCCTGCTAGTCCTTGACCTGGAGGAGAGGTTTGGCTGTCAGGATGGCAGCCTGAGGAGGGAAGAGACAAGGGGGCTTATGTCTCTGCAATCCTGTGAGATGATCACTTGTCCCCATGGTCTCCCCTGGGATGACTGCTGGTCACTTCGTGCTGAGCAGCTGGGAGGCCATTGGCAGCCCTCTGTCCTGTGAAGGTGCATGTGACACAACTCAACATGCAGTCCCCTCTACGTCAAGATGAGGTCCAATGTGCACAATCCACTTATATCTAGTCATACTTCATTTCTCCTTACTGGTGGAAAAAAAAAATCACTGAATACAGAATTGCTAAATCCCATAAACTCCGCAGGAACAAAAACACAACATCTGCTTTGAAGGTTCACCCAGAGCTCAGCTTGGCCTCAGGGCTCTTGTCCAGGCCTCACTGCCTCAATCAGTCCCAGGCTGTTTGAACCTCTGCAGAAAGCTCATCCCCATCTCCTGTGGAACCACACTGCAGGCAGCACCTCCTCTGCCCATTCCTGAGGCTTATGAGCCTGCCAGAAAAGAGCAACGACTGATCCTGGAATTACAGAAGGCAGCCAGGGGAAAGGACCCTTTTTCCTCCATCCACAAAGTCCAAGGCCACCAAAAACCCATCAAGGGAACACCCGAGCACTTACCCAAGCAGCAGCAGCAGCAGGAGAGAAGCTGCCAGGCACTCCTGACTCCCAGTGCTCCCAGGGCTGCCTTGCCACTCACCTTCAGCCCTTGCCTGGACAGCAAGGCAATCCCAGGGACAGAAATCCAGGCTCCTGCTGCTCCTGGAAGGAGGTACCCGACAGCACCGTGCTGGCTGAGCACGGCAGCTAAACCAGGATGCTCCTCCTGGGGAAAAACTCCAGCCACTAAAAAGCCAGGAACACGGGACAGAGCCCAGCCTCTGCACTGGAGCATATGGATCCAGCTCTGCTGACAAGTGGGCATTTTTGAGATGGAAATGACACTTGATGAAATCAAATCACAGCCACAGATGTTTTCTTGATTGTGTCCTTAGCCCCTCCCTTACCTTTCAGTCTTCTGCCAAGGGTTTGCAGACCCTTTGCTTCTATCCAAAAACATCAATATTATCACCTGATTTCCAGGTTTCAGGAAGTCACACCAAATCACCTTGCTCACATCTTCCATCTCACACGTTCCTGTAAAAAGAAATATTTTTCTTGTCAGATCATTCCTTAAGCTGCCAAGAAAAACAGGATCTCACAGGTACTCACAGAAACTCTCCCAGCTCCATTTGCTGCTTCTCTCTCTGCCAGGGCCCAACAAGTTCTGGGTCAGTTCTTGTTCCATGCTTGCCAGCGACCTGGAGAGATAAAGGAAGGCACCATCATTACTGCTGCAACCACCACCATTTACAGCCCTGAAAACCCACCATCGTACACACCACAGCAGCTGCAGCAGAGATCCAAGTCCGCCCTGCCATGGCCAGAGACAAGAACAACTTCAGGGCATTTCTCCCCTAAGAAAACACAAATGAAATATTGAAACAACAGCTGGGCATTTTGGAGGCAGCGTGAGCTACCAACAGCACATCTGGGAAACTTGCATTGCCACTCACCTTGAAAAACTGCTCCAAAAAACTCACCTCATCTGCCCAGAGCAACCCAAGGGCTTCTTTTACAGCTCCCCAGGCCTGGCCAAAGCCCCAGGGGCACAGGAACAACCAATTCTCACAGAGTATCAACAGAAGCACCAACAGGTTCCATCCATTGTTCTGCGGACAATAAAATCCATTTAACCACTGTGCACTTGCACTGATGGCCTGGGAGGGTCAACTGAGAATGCAGGTATCCTGAAATACAAAACATAAAAAGAAAATTTTTTTCCACAATGCAAAAAAAAAATAAAATCTCATAAAAAATTATGCCATCTCACAGAAAATCAAAAAGAAAAAAAAAACTCATTAAAATATGCCATACCTCAGAAAATGCCTTTTTCATTTTGAATTTAGCATCCTAGAATTTAAACAAACATTAAAAACAGAAAACACACGAGATGGACAAGAGTACCTCATCGTGGACAAACCTTCAGACTCACATCCTTCTGGAAAATGATTTATTCAAGTTTTTTGACCTCATCCCAAGCCCTTCCTCATCCTCAGGGATCTCTGCACTCACTCCAAGGGACTCAGCAGGAAAAAGGAGCCAGTGCAGACTTGATGGCTGCCCTGGGATCTCTCCTTGCATCCCCTCGGGCAGTGACCGGGTGTGGCAGCAAGAGGAACAACGATCTTATTTTCGTGTTAATGTGGAGACAAAACAGAGGTAAAAGGACACATTTGGTGAAACAATGAGCTCATCACTCGCTTGGCTTTAGCAACAAGCCCACTAATGTTTACAGCACTAAACTTTATTTTAACTAAAAAATATTTTTAACTAAAGTGCCTTGATGGCATCAATAGCATCATGCTCAAGGTTCATCTTGTCAGCCACCAACAGTCACAGCAGAGCTCAGCACATCTGGGAAACTGGCATGGCCACTCACCTGGAAAAACTGCCCCAAAAAATCACCTCACCAAAAAGGGGATTGGAGGAAAAAGCATTCATTTCTTCCACCTTGCAGAAATAATTCTGTGCAACTTGTACTTCCTAAACTACATCTCCAAGTCATACCAAGCCCTTACCTTTATTTCCATTAGGTCACCTCATCATTACCAGAAAAGCTTGAACTATTTTTGAGGCTTGTACCTAATTCACTTGACCTCTTCCTCTGAAGAACTTGGCAAAGAAAAGCTTTGCTTTGCTTTTCCCAAGTGCTTCAGTGTTTTGACCACGACTTCAGTTCCTTCCCTGTGGATGACAAGAGAAATTCCAATTTAAACAACTAAAGATGAATTTCTGATGAAAAATATGAGATACCCAAACAGAAGAGAGGAGAGACGCATTTGATCACCAAATATCAAATAAAGCAATTTGATTGTTTAGATAAGCAGTGGCAGGGATTTTTCTTATTTTCCTGAGAAAATCCTAGGAGAAAATCCTCCTCAACTGTTTATTGCATGAAATCAACACTAAACAAACCAATTTGGGACACCCAATAGCAGCTCTCACTAAAACTCCAATGGGAATTCTCCTTTGGGTTGAGCCTAAACCACCTCGGCCCACAGGGATTGCAAAGAAAAACCCAAAGGAACAATTCCCCCATTTAATGCAGAGCATTAAATAAAATAAATGAATAAAAGCAGAGCAAAGAGACAGCACTGATGCAAACAGCTCTGGGAACACCTCCTGCAGGTTGTCACATTCCTGTAAGACTGAAAGCTAAACAGAAGCTCAACCTAAAACTTACAGAATCATTGATTAGAGCAGCCTCAAACAGAGCAGAAAAATTCTGTGATTCTGTGAAGAGAAACAAAGAGGTAACAAAGGGACAACACCAAACAAGTCTCACAAACAGGAATATATACACTTGCCAGGGACCTTGAGAGAAGAAAACCTGCAATTAGTACTGTGCAGTAGGGCCACAGGCTTTGGGTTCAGCCTCCTGGAAACAGAAGCAGACACTCCTCACCCTGCTGGGTGGACTGGACCATTCCCTGCTCTGCTCTCACAAACCCCTCAGCACTGCAGCACAACCCTACAAAAGAAAAGCAGTTTATCCATAGGGGGCTGCTCCAGAAATAAAACCAAACAGGAAGAAAAAACATAAGAAAATCCTATACATTAGGAAATACTTGCATGCCCTTGAACTTATCCCCAAAGAACTCAAAAAGCCATTGAGAATGGGAAATATTCCCAAGCCAGACAAAAGCACCAAATACTGGACACAGTACACAAAGTTCTGGATGCAAACCTGTGAAAAACAAGGTTCACTTTACTGGAAAAATTTAGAAGTTTAATAAAAGAATAAAAGAAAATTATACAGGAGATACAAAAGCAAAATTCATTTTCTCTGCCCAGGGTGCCTGGCGCTGAGGCAATTAGCACACCTGTTAACAAAAAGTTTGTTCTTTAAAAACATCAGCCTGTTGCTTATTTAAAAATTCACATGCACGATTCAAACATTCCTTTTGAGGGTGAATTTCTTTGTTCAGTTTCAATTCCCCCCCAACCATTTTATCTGGTGGATCCATCTGCAGGTAGCTCCATTCCATCCAATAGCACAGGTCCCATAAATTCTTCTCCCAGGGTTCTGGTCATCTTCATTTGAGTACGATACTTGATAACAGAAGTTCAATAGTTTCATGCAGGATGCAGGACCCCCTACCTTCTGGTTTGTCAGTTTACAGAAAAAAATCAGTCTTCTACTTTTGACACTGTGTTACAATCAAAAATTGTAACGTTCATCACATTTCTAAACTCTATTAATAAAAGAAAATACAGTACAACCTTCCTACATTCTACATACAGTGTTCATTTTAATATTTACAAAAAGCCAACTATATACTGTGCATTTATAACAATATCATCACACCTCATGACTAAACCAAGCTAAGGAAAAAAGTTCCTCCAGGCAAGAAAGGTTAAATACCCCTTGCCCCAGTGACAAAAGCCCCAAAAACATATCACCAACCCAAAACCAAACAAAACCCAGGCTGTTCTGAGTTTCTTTTTGATGTTCAGCACCTTCCCAGACTAGGGACATCTAAGGAAAGGCTCACACTCCTTTCCCAACTCCTCTGTCTCTGTGACTTCCCCTCAGGCACCCTTGCTCTGCCTGGGGCTGAGGCCACCTGGAAGCCTTAAAAAAGAAAATTTAAGCTGGCAGAAATAACATTACTCAAAATCTGCCTCTGCTTACAATAAAGCTCTTATAAGTTTGATAACTTCCACAATTTCCACAGAAATTTTATTATTACAGTCACTTCATAAATCAGCCAAGAACGCAAACCTCAAAAGGTCGTTTCTCCCTATTATGCTCTCACCAAGTTAAAGGCTAATTTAAATCTTTAGTATCATGTGCAGTCCAGGTACTTTGCCAAATCCTGCACTCCATCGTACAACCAAATTACAGGGCTCAGAGTGCTTTCCCTGCAAGGGTTTTAGTTTGCAACTTCCATCCCTCAGCAGGAGTCTGAAATAATAAAAAACAGCCTGGTAACTCTGTCCCCCTTATCCACCTGCCCAGGGATGCAGGGCCAGCCTGGAAAAAGAGCACAACTTTTCAATTCCTGTCCCAAACACAGCCCCCAGCCAGGCCCACACACCACAAGAGATTAAAGGGGGAAAAACAAAGGCAGGAAAGCCTCTGTGCTTCTCCCCAGAGCACACGTCACCTCTTACCTGCACAAACACCAAGGCTCAGCATAACTCTGATTTACAGAAGAGCTTCTCAAGGTAATTTTCCAGCACGGAGCAAAACTCTTCATGCCTCCCCCACTTGAGCCATAGGAAACTACAAGCAAAAGGGAAAACTGAGACACAATACACAGGAAAAATCCCTTAATTCAGCACCAAAAAAGACCAGAAACAAGCCAAGCTACAATAAGGTTTGTCTCCCAACCCCACACATGAAAAGGCCGTGGGTTTCTGAGGCAAACTCCCACAGAACAACAGCCCCTCAACCCCACCACAGCTGCACCTGTTACCACCCATCGTATTAGACGTACCTAAATACAGTCCCACACACGGCACCTTATGGAGAAATAAATGAATAAGAAATAAATGAAAATGTTCTCACCGCAATAAAATAGCCCGAAAAAGCCGCACACCCACACAGACCACCCAGAAAGTTCCACACCGAGCCCGTGATTGAACGGCCTCCCATTTTGGGACCCTTTTGAACCCCCTCTCGGCTCGCGATTGGCGGGCTCGCTGAGGCAGCGGCAGCGCTGATTGGACAGAGGGCCCTGGGAACCGCCCCCGCCCCGGCTCCGCCCCTAGTCCGGCCCCGCTCCCCCGGCTCCGCCCCCCCAGCCCGCGCTGAGGGCCCGGCTCCGCCCCCGGCTCCGCCTCCCGGCCGGCCCTGAGGGCCCGGCTCCGTCCCCGGCTCCGCCCCGAGCCCGGCCCCTCTCCCCCGGCTCCGCCCCCTCGGGCCGGCGCTGAGGGCTCGGCCCCGCCCCGTTCCCCCGGTCCACACTGTAGTAAGTGTTGGTCAATTTCTTTACTTTCCAACTCTAGCGACACTCCCAGCATGGGCTGGGCTCTGCCGGAGGAGCCGTTTGTGCCTCCTCAGCCTGTGGCAGTGAGCAAACAGAGAAGCTCAAGGCAGATTTCCTGAGGTCTGTGTTCCCCACGTCACAGAAATCGAAGGGATCTGAGGAGAAATGTAAGGGATCTGAGGAGAAATGTAAGGGATCTGAGGAGAAACCTAAGGAATCCACGTATTAAATTTGCTATGGAGGCACTCGGCTCCTATGCCAACAACTTTGCACTCCCTGGATGATGTTCCCCTCTACTGGAGTGCCTGGGATGAGATGGATTATTACTTGGAAACCAGGCAGAGGAGCCGTGCATGCGGCACTTGGATTTTGAGTTTGTCCCGAGATCCTTGCCTCCCTGACAGTTCTTGCTGTTAGTTATGATTCCAAAGGAAAAATTCTAAATGGAGGCTAATGATGGCTGGGGGAGTTTCCTTAGGAATTATGAACCTCACACATACAGAATTTTGGAAGCGGATCCCAATTTCAGCCTTGTGCAGCTGCAGGAGAAGAGGGATCCAGTGTGTCAGACAATGAGGTGTCCCGGGAACGAGCAGAAAATCCCCTCTGCCCCTGCCGTCACACTCGGAGTGGCAGCCACACCAGGTGAGAGCTGTAAAGGAGAACAATGAGGGTACAGGGCAGCTGCAGGTGAGAGCTGTAAAGGACCACGAGAAGACACACAGCAGGTGAGGAAGCTACAGGTGAGAGCTGTTAGGATGACGAGGTGACGCAGCAACCACAGGAGAGAACTGTTAGGATGATGAGGGGCTGCTTTAAAAGGGGAGCCTCAGCTCGCTCCGGCTTGGAGCTCCTGGAGGAAGGACATTTGCGGCGTGTTCTTGTGAGTGTCGCGTGGAAGGACGGTGAGAGCATCTCGTTGGATTTGGGGGAGCGCTTGGATGTGCAGCTTTGCCCAAAGGAGGTGCCAAGGAACGACCCTTTGTGCCAGCTGAACAGGTAAGTCAGTGTGGGTTTGTATGGGGGGCTTTTCTCTTTTCTATTTTCAATTTCACTTTGTTAATCCCTCTGCTGCTGTCTTTGGGGACGCTTCTGGCCGTGCCCCGGCGGCGAGTGCCTTGAGTGCGTTACCGCCGCCATTCGTTGTTTTGGTGGGGAATGTCGCAGCCGAGCAATGTTTTGGGGGGAGTGTCGCAGCCGAGCAATGTTTTGGGGGGAATGTTGCAGCTGAGCGGGGCAGGGAGGCGGGAGCTGCGGCACGGAGCTCTCTGGCCGCTCCGGTTTGGGCTCTGCCGGGACCCCCCCGGCCCGGTACCGCGGGGCGAGTGGGTGGGTGTCCTGTACAGGGCAGCCCCACCCTGGCGGAGGGGCGGCTTTGGTACCGGGAACTGGGTTCCGTTCGGTGCCGGGAGCGCGGGGCGACCCAGCTTGCCGGAGGGGCGGCGTTGGTGCCGGGAGCGCGGGGCCGGCCCGGGCACCGAGTGCCGCCGCTGCCGGGGCTCGCGGGGTCTCCCCGGTCCCCCCGCACCGTGGAACGGCTCCAGCCCCGGAGCGAGTCCCGGCATTGATGTCTGGTTTTCTTTTTTTGTAGCTAACAAAGAGACAACAGCCCGGCGACAGCAGGGAATTCCCAGATGGCGAGACAGCCTTCCTTCGCACCTGACGTGGATTCTTATCCCCGGACATCCAAAAGATAAGTGGGGGGGGCTGCGGCTCACAGAGAGGATGAAAGGAGGGTGGCGGGGGGGGGAGGATTTTTGAGTCAGGTTTGTAGAGCTTGAAAGGTAAAGGACTCAGGGGCAGGAGAGCACGCAGTGAAAATGAGGGGTACAGGCTAGGACACAAGTTACAGTACAGGCATACATACATAGAGTACAGGCATATTCCCACACACCACCCCTGTTTCACTGAGGGCAGGTGCAGGCAGCAACACCAGTGCAGGACAATGCCAGAAGCCCTAAACCATGCTGGCAGTAACCCTAGAGCCAGGCCAGGAGGATAGTGGGGAGCAGGGTCGACAGGGTTGGAGAAACAGGGGGTTTCCCGCCCCGCTCCTCCCTGCGGTCTCCTGTCTCTCCGCAGCCAGGGATTGCTTCCTTCCTTCCCTCCTCGAGGCGGCGGTTGGTAGGCTTCGCGCCTTTGCCACCGCCAAGAGTTCGGCTCTGTCAGCCTCTGCCCTGACCTCAGGGCCACCACTCCTTAGGGCAGGAGAAACTGTGGATTTTGTGCTCCCGGCGGCGGGACACTCTTGGGACCCTGTGTTAAGGAGCGTCCCTGGCTGCAAGTGTAGGGCCTTAAAGAATTGGTGTTCAGCACAGGGGTGTGACAGTGACAGACAGAGGCTGAGGGAGAGCTTGAAAGGTAAAGGACTCAGGGGCCAGAGCAGGCAGTGAAAATAGGAGTACAGGCTAGGATGCAAATTAGAGTACAGGCATAGTGCCCCTGATTCCCTGAGAGCAGGTGCAGGCAGCAACCCTAAGGCTAGGGCTAGGCAGGGAGAGATAGTGGGGAGCAGAGTCTGGAGGGTTGGGGACAAGTGGGGGATGCCCACCCTGGGATCCCTGTCCTGCTGCAACCAGGGATGCTCACACCCCTTAGGGAGGCCGTGTGTGCTCAGTGCCAACAGCTCTGTGAAGGCTTCAGCTCTGCAAGTGTCACCCTCCAAGTGTGTGTGGCCCAAGGACCCAGGCATTCCTAGGAGAGGGTGAGTAGCAGATTTGTGGGGGTTTGGGTGATGTGCAGCTAAAATCAGGCTCTGATATTTGGTTTTCTTTATTGCAGCTGACTGAGAGACAACAGCCCAGTGACAGCAGGGAATTCCCAGAGGGAGAGTGACCTTCATTTGCACCTGACATGGATTCTGATCCTGGACCATCCCAAAGATAAGTGGGAGGCTACAGGGGGATCAAAGTGGGGTGCAGGGCCAGGAGTCAGTGGGAGGGATTTTTGAGTCAGGTTTGGAGACAGGGATGTCCAAGATGTGATGCCTTGGACTACATAATGGAGAAGTCTCATTTTTGATCACAGTGCTGTGGTGTTCATGGCAGAGCAGTCCTGGTGAGTGTTTTTTCACTTGTCTCTTGTGCCTTTTGTTCCTTTTGTGTGTCTTGTCTTTTGCCTTTGCCCTCAAGGGGCCTCTTGGAATCGCTGGCATCAGTCTGAGCATTTCTGATCTTGGACAGGCATGACAATCCCATCTCTCTTCAAAGCATCCAGGTCTTGTTCCCAGCTGTATCCACAGCTGTGCCCTGCCCTGATCCATTATGGCAGGTTAGGTCTTGTAAGACTGCAGAGATAGGCAGGGGATTCTGACCACAGCATTCTCAGGCATCCATCTTTGTGGTTCTTGGAATAAAAGTCATCTTGTCATCATCTTTTTCCTTCACGGATCCCTGAGCCTGGCCAGCTCAGCATTGGTCTCATCTCAGTCATCTCATTCTGAGTTCTCTTGGTACTTGCAGTCATTCTTCTTGCTGAGAGTTTTCTGTCCCTGTTGTGTCCCCTGGTTTGTTGTGTCCCGTGTCACTGGTGTTGGTGAGTGTTTGGCCTGGACTGCTCTGCCCTGCTGCACAGCTGGGGTAGGGGTGATAGGACAAGTGCTGGGGACTTGAGATTTGTAATGTGGGTTGTAGATGGTATCTGTAGATTGGCACAAGATGTCTGGAGCTGTCAGTTGATCCTGCAGCACTCTGACTTCTGTCCTAACTTTCTTTCAGATGCAGATGGATTTAAATCCGTGGTGGAGCTCCCCATCCTGGGTGAGGGGGTTCCCCTGAGCAGGTCAGTCACTGTTTCTGTTTGTAGAAGTGTAAGTGGTGGCTCTGTTACAGCTCTGTTCTTTCTCTTTATTTGTAGGAATTAAAGGCAGATATCAGCAGTCAAGGTGAAGTCAGCAAGGTGAGCAGTGATGGGTGGACAGAAGCAGCTGCTGTTGCTGCAGTCTCACTTTCTGCTGCAACTCTAAGCATCCATTCCTGTGTGTTTAGGGCAGTCCCACCCACATGAGGCCGAACATCCCTCACCAAGGGGACGACAGAGCCGGTTCTCCTCCCTCATGAGCCCTCCAGGAGCGTGACAGGAGTCTGTGATGAAGCCTTGATCTTCTCCATTTGAAGGTGCCCTCCAGGTACACTTTGGTAATGCCTGAGGAGTTTGGGGTGAGTCGTGGAGGTAGGGAGGAGGAGCGAGGGTCCCCTCAAGTTTCAGCAGTGCCCCATCACCTTGTCTCCTCTTTACCCAGGCACACCCTGCGCCATCAGCGTCAGCCTCCGAGCGCGGCCGAGGCGTGCGGGCCGAGGGCATTCCTGGGAGAGGGTGAGTAGCAGAGTCGTGGGGTTTGGGTGATGTGCTGCTAAGCTCAGGCATTCATGTTTGGTTTTGTTTATTGCAGCTGACTGAGAGACAACAGCCCAGTGACAGCAGGGAATTCCCAGAGGATGGGCGGCCTTCCTGCACACCCGATGTGGATTCTGATCCTGGACCATCCCAAAGATAAGTGGGGGTGCTACAGGGGGATCAAAGTGGGGTGCAGGGCCAGGAGTCAGTGGGAGGGATTTTTGAGTCAGGTTTGGAGACAGGGATGTCCAAGATGTGATGCCTTGGACTACATAATGGAGAAGTCTCAGTTTTGATTTTAATGCTGTGGTGTGCATGGCAGAGCAGTCCTGGTGAGTGTTTTTTCACTTGTCTCTTGTGCCTTTTGTTCCTTTTGTGAGTCTTGTCTTTTGCCTTTGCCCTCAAGGGGCCTCTTGGAATCGCTGGCATCAGTCTGAGCATTTCTGATCTTGGACAGGCATTGCAATCCCATCTCTCTTCAGAAGCATCCAGTCCAATTTCTTTCCAGGTCTGGTTCTGAGCTGTATTGACAGCTGTGCCCTGCCCTGATCCATTATGGCAGGTTAGGTCTTGTAAAACTGCAGAGATAGGTAGGGGATTCTGACCACAGCATTCTCAGGCATCCATCTTTGTGGTTCTTGGAATAAAAGTCATCTTGTCATCATCTTGTTCCTTCACGGATCTCTGAGCCTGGCCAGCTCAGCATTGGTCTCATCTCAGTCATCTCATTCTGAGTTCTCTTGGTACTTGCAGTCATTCTTCTTGCTGAGAGTTTTCTGTCCCTGTTGTGTCCCCTGGTTTGTTGTGTCCCGTGTCACTGGTGTTGGTGAGTGTTTGGCCTGGACTGCTCTGCCCTGCTGCACAGCTGGGGTAGGGGTGATAGGACAAGTGCTGGGGACTTGAGATTTGTAATGCTTTGTGTACTTGGACTCTAGAGGGTATTCCTTGGTTGACACGAGATGTCTGGTGCTTTTAAATTATCCTGCAGCACTCTGACTTTTGTTCTAACTTTTTTTCAGATGCAGCTGGATTTAAATCCATGGCAGAGCACCCCCTGCTGGGTGAGGAGGGAGTTCCCCTGAGCAGGTCAGTCACTGTTTCTGTTTGTAGAAGTGTAAATGGTGGCTCTGTTACAGCTCTGTTCTTTCTCTTTATTTTTAGGAAGTAAAGCTGGATATCAGCAGTCAGGGTGAAGTCAGCAAGGTGAGCAGTGATAGGTGGACAGAAGCAGTTGCTGTTGCTGCAGTCTCACTTTCTGCTGCAACTCTAAGCATCCATTCCTGTGTGTTTTGGGCAGTCCCACCCACATGAGGCCGAACATCCCTCACCAAGGGGACGACAGAGCCGGTTCTCCTCCCTCTTGAGACAACAGCCCCGTGACAGCAGGAAATTCCCAGAGAGAGCGCGACCTTCCATCACACCAGACTGAATTCTCATCCCTGGCCATCCCAGAAATAAGTGGAGGGCTGTGAGAGGATGACAGTGGGGTGCAGGATCAGGAGTCAGTGGGAGGGGTTTTTGAGTCATGTGTGTCCAAGGTGTTTCCCCTTAGGCAGGTAAAGTGGAAGTCTCATTTTTATTCATAATGCTGTGGTGTGCATGGCAGAGCAGTCTTGATGAGTGTTGTGTCACCTGTCTGTTGTGTCTTTTGTGTGTCTTGTCTTTTCTCTTAGCCGTCAAGGGGCTTCTTGGAATCCCTGGCATCAGTCTGAACATTTCTGATCTTGGACAGGCATTGGAATCCCATCTCTCTTCAAAGCATCCAGTCCAATTTCTTTTCAGGTCTTTTTCTGAGCTGTATCCACAGCTGTGCCCGCCCTGATCCATTATGGCAGGTTAGGTCTTGTAAGAGTGCAGAGATAGGCAGGGGATTCTGACCACAGCATTCTCAGGCATCCATCTCAGTGGTTCTTGGAATAATTCATTTTATCATCTTGTTCCTGCAGAGTTCTCTGAGCCTGGCCAGCTCAGCATGTTCTCATCTTGGTCATCTAATTCTGAGTTCTCTTGGTTCTTACAATCATTGTTCTTGCTGAGAGTTTCCTGTCCCTGTTGTGTCCCCTGGTTTGTTGTGTCCCGTGTCACTGGTGTTGGTGTGTGTTTGGCATGGACTGCTCTGCCCTGCTGCACAGCTGGGTGTAGGGGTAATAGGACAAGTGGTGGGGACTTGAAATGTGTGATGTGGGGTGTAGTTGGACTGTAGATGTTGTATGTACATTGAGATCAGATGTCTGGAGCTTTTAAATTATTCTGCAGCACTCTGACTTTTGTTCTAACTTCGTAACTGATGTAGATGGAATAAATCTGTGGATACAAATAAGATTGGAGTTTCTTTGGGTTGTTGCTCCCACAAAATACAAATAATTTTTGGATAGGAGTTACTTGATGTGTTTCATTCCCTCTTCCCCTTAAAATCAGAGCAGAGGAAGCAGATTTTAAATCATCATTCCATGGATTTCACCAACTTCCTGACCGTTCCAAAAGTTTTCAATGTTAGAAATTCCTGAGCTAGTTTTTCAGGTAAGCTGGGATTTAGATGTTATTAATTCCTGTTATTTGATGTTTTTCCTCTCTCTGGTTTTAGTAAGGGAATATTTACTTATCCCAATTTTCCATCCCAACTGGAATTTTTGTACATCTTAGGGCACATTTCTAAGGAAATTTATCAAGTGAATGTTGGTAAATCAGGAATTGTTCAGCACCATATCCACAGGATTCTGTTAATTCCCAGGAGAACTTGCTTTTAGTGTTTAATTGCCATAATTCATCTCTTTGTAAAGTGGAATTCACTGCATTTTAAATTACATAAATCCCATTGCAACTTCAATCCTGGCCTAATTGCTGGGGTGGTTCTGTCCTGCCTTGGCACATTTGGATGCTCATTTGAAGTGAGATTCCTGCTAAAATAGAATCTGTTTCCAAGCACAACTGGGAATTGTCTGGAAAACCTTGTTTTCTGGGAGGCACTGAGTTTGTTTTGCCTATCCCTGCAGAATTGAGGATACTCTCAGAGCTGTGTTAGGCAGTGGCATGAGGGGAGAGCTGCATTTATTTAATTTTGTATTTATGCATTTTATATTTTTTTTTTCATTTTGTATTTGCTTGCTTTTGCATGCTTTTATTTTATTGTGCTTTATATTTATGTTATTTTTTGTTTTGTATTTTTAAACAGGTTTTATTTTTGATTTCCTCTATTTTTATATTTTTATTTTAATTTTTTTCTTATATGACTTTATTTTTAATGCCTCTATTTTTTATTATTTAATTTTATTATTTCCATGTTATTTATTTTGTATTTTTATTGTTTTATTTAATTTTTAAAATTTTTTAAATTTCATTTTATTGCTTTTTATTTTATTTTTTTTACTTTAAAATTTTATTTTTAAATTTTCATTTCTTTATTTTATTTTTAATTTATTTTTTCATGTTTTCTTTGTTCCGTTTTTCAAGGAACAAAGTGGAAGTTTGGCTATTGGCAAGAAAGAAGTTGATAAATGATGTCCATGTCCACTGGATGTCTGTATACAATTGGGAATGCAGTTAGCAAAACTTCTGTATTTTCTGCTAAATTAAAAAATCTGACCTGAGAAAGCTGTAAACACCGTGGTGCTGTTTCTTTCCTTTTTACACACTAACAGTTCTCATTCCACCCATTTACAGAATTACCAGCAATAACTTGATGTTGAGGTGTATTTCAGAGTTCGCAATAAAGAAAGTAGACTTCTTCTTTTGTAACACTCCAAGTCTCATTGTTTATTAACAAAAAAAATCCAAGATAAAGCAAACAAAAAACCCCAACCCAGAACCAATCTCCCACCCAAATGAGCACAGAAATAGAAAATATATCAATATTATTTTAATAAAAACTAAACATTTCCTTCTTAGAAAACCATGCTAATTTTATTCTGATTTATTGTAGTTCTGGTGTGTTAGGCTAATGAATTCATATAGTTTAAGATTTCATTTCAAACATAAACAAACAAACAAGAATTTAAAAACTATGTAAATAAATGTAATTAAAAAAAGGAAATATAAACCATGAAAAATAATATCAAGGACATAAATACATATACCATATTGCATACATTATTATGTATTATATGTCATTTCAAATATAAACAAACATGAATTTTAAAAATAAATACAAAAATATGTAAATAAATGTACTTAAAAGAAGAAATATAAAACATGAAAAATAATATCAAGGATATATATACATATACCATATTGCATACATTATTATATATTATATCTAATTTCAAATATAATCAAATAAACATGAAATTTAAAAATTAATACAAAAATATGTAAATAAATGTAATTAAAAAGAGAAATATAAAACATTAAAAATAATAACAAGGATATAAATACATATACCATATTGCATACATTATGTATTATATATCATTTCAAATATAAGCAAACAAACATGAATTTTAAAAATAAATACGAAAATATGTAAATCTATGTAATTAAAAGAAGAAATATAAAACATGAAAAATAATATCAAGCATATAAATACATATACCATATTGCATACATTATTATATATATTATATATAATTTCAAATATAAGCAAACAAACGTGAATTTTAAAAATAAA
Organism: Acrocephalus scirpaceus scirpaceus; assembly: GCA_910950805.1. Classification (NCBI taxonomy): domain Eukaryota; kingdom Metazoa; phylum Chordata; class Aves; order Passeriformes; family Sylviidae; genus Acrocephalus; species Acrocephalus scirpaceus. The sequence goes on along the minus strand of OU383778.1, from coordinate 81,872 downwards.
TACAAAAATATGTAAATATATGTAATAAAAAAGAAATATAAAACATTAAAAATAATATCAAGGATATGGATACATATATCATATTGCATACATTATTACATATATTATACATGCATATGAAGAGAAAGATAAATGGTAATTATGAAAATAATAAATATTAAAAATATTAAAATATAGCTTTCAGTAAAGGCTTCTTTTGTTTGAATTTGGCTGGTGGCAGGGTTCTTTTAGTTGTGGCTGGGAGTCTTTCGGGGCATTTATTTTACAGGGTTTGGGAAGGGGATTTTTTGTCACGTTCTTTTTTGCCTCCGATCTCTGCCTGTCCCCTGAGGTCGGGGCGGTGCTGCCACCTGGTGCATACAGAGCGGTACTGCCGCTCCCTCACCGGCTATGCCGGGCTGAGCACGGGGCGGTGCTGCCACCTGGTGCATACAGAGCGGTATTGCAGCTCCCTCACCGCCTATGCCGGGCTGAGCACGGGGCGGTGCTGCCATCCCGTGGGCACACAGCGGTACTGCAGCGCTCCCGCCTCGCCGGTGAGCACGAACTCTCACAACAAGGAGAAGAAACTATTATGTCTCTTTGCAAAAACCTTTGGCTACATCAGGGTACTAATTCAGGGAACTAACATTTCATCTTTAAATGTTCTGTTCTCTGCCATCGCCACGGTAAGCCCTGAAAGCTTCCTGAGCTGTTCTCATACAGACCTGTTTGGTCAAAAAAAAAACAACCCAAAAACCCCCAAACAATCACTATTTTATTACTGTGTGCAAACTCAGGGCAAAGTTTTTATTCAACATCTCTAAGTAGAAACATTAAAGCCCCAATTTCTCTTTTCTTGAACAGTCTGAGACACAGTATTACTTATATCATTTTTATTACAGGCATTTTTAACTTTTTAAAGAACTAGAAGCACTGTTTGTGCATGTGTGTGTTGGTAATATCCACCCTCTCTCCAATGCAGAAGGGGAAAAAAAGGCTGCAGAGCTTCCTACAATGGGCTGTAAGTGCAAATAAGGAGGAGCCAGAGGTTTGGTCATGATGATTTACTATTTCTTAAGAACCTGGTTGATTTCATGATACCAAAACCAGTATGAATAGAAGACTGAACTCAGGAATCATGATTGTCTTATGGCGTTTAAAAAGCTTTAATGGCTTTTAAAGACATTTATATCAGACGTGGTTTATTTTTAAATTTAAAAAAAAAAAAAAAAGCCCTGATCCATCACTGCTGCTGCACTGTGTGACAGAAGCCCCAAATGCCACCTTCCCTCCACTTGGAACAGGTGAGAGATGGAACTAAGCCCCAGAGGATTTTCTGCTCATTGATTATACGTGAGTTTTAGTGGGAATTCTCTGGGAAATCTGGCAGCTGAACATGCCAGCCCAGATCTGCAAACATGCAGTGCCAGAATGAGAACATTTGAAATGTAAACCAGGATTTATTCAATTGACTCAGGGCTGCAGGCTGTGCCCAGGTCCTTGTTACAAATACTGCACAGGGAAAAACCAGAACTGCACATTCCTTGTGATGTGTCTTGAATTTTGGGGGAGAGGTAAATAAAAATGAGATGCAAATGAGGGAATTGCTTCTACATGTAAATATTCCTGTCCTAAAGGAGCCGTCGGCTCTGTACCAAGACTTGAGATAAAAAAAATATATTTCTTTAAAACCCAAGCCCTTTAGAGGCTGCAGTTTGTGTCATGTAGAATTCCTAGGGGCTGAGATCAGGAAATCTGTGAGCCACATCCAGCTGAGCTCAGGGGAACCGAACCGAGCTCAGCCCAAGTCGGCGACCGGCACCGACTTCTGCCGAACCGAGCCGAGCCTCCTGCTCTCGTGCCCATTACTTAGCGCCAGTGCAGTCACTGCCCGTGAGCTCCTGCCCGACCGTCCGTGTCCGTGCGATGGCCGGGCCGGCCGCGGGCCCCGGCAGCCGGAAAACACCGAGCTGGGCGTGTTTAACGTGGGGCGGCCCCGCCTTCCCGCGCGGGGCTCGGCCCGGCCCGCACCGCCCTCAGGGAGCCGAGCCCGGCCGAGGGGCGGGGAGCGCAGCGAGCGGTACCGAGTACGGCCGAACGGAGCCTCCTGCTTTTGTGCCCATTAATTAGTGCAAATGCAATCACTGCCTGTGATCTCCTGCCCGATCCCGCCCTCCCGTCCGTGGCCGGGCCGCCCGCGGGCCCCGGCAGCCGGAAAACACCGAGCTGGGCGTGTTTAACGTGGGGCGGCCCGGCCCGCGCCGCCCTCAGGGAGCCGAGCCCGGCCGAGGGGCGGGGACCGCAGCGAGCGGCGCCGAGTGCAGCCGAACCGAGCCGAGGGGCGGGGACCGAAGGGAGGGGCGCCGAGTGCGGCCGAACCAAGCCGGGGTTTCCCGAAGAGACGAATCTAAACGACGGCGACCGAGAAAAGCCGTGGTCTTCCGAACAGCCGAGAGTTTACGACAATTTCCGAGGTTTGCCGAACAGCCGAAAATAGACGAGAGTTTACGACAATTGCCGAGGTTTTCCGAACAGCCGAGAATTGACGACAATTGCCGAGGTTTTCCGAACAGCCGAAAATAGCCGAGAATTGACGACAATTGCCGAGATTTTCCGAACAGCCGAAAATAGCCGAATGAGAATGCCGAGGTTTCCGAAGCCGAATTGACGACAATTGCCGAGATTTTCCGAACAGCCGAAAATAGACGAGAAATTACGAAAAGAGCCGCGGTCAGCCGAAAAGCCGAACCCAGCCGACTTCAGCCGACTTTAGCTGATTCGAACCGGACGTAGCCGCTTTCAGCCGAACCGAGGGAGCCCGGCGCCATCGCTCCGTCCGTCCCTCCCTCCCTCCCTCCCTCCCGCTGCGGCCGCGGCCCCCAGCATCGCCGTGGAGCCGGGGCGGAACGTCTCCAAGCTGCCGGAGAGTGCGGATGGTGAGGGCGGATCGTGCCTGGACACGGTTCCGGGGGGAGTCGGGGGTTCCGGGGGGAGTCGGGGGTTCCCGGGGAAAGGCCCCGCGTGCTCGCTGGCCCCGAGAGCCCCTGGAACGCTTATTCGGGCAGGTCAAGCCGCTTCTGGCCTGAGGGAGGAATTTCTCACAAGGACACAGAGATGGACAAGGGGAACCGAAGCAGCTTCAGATTAAATATCAAGAAGGAATTTTTCCCTGTGAGGGTGGGGAGGCCCTGGCACAGGGTGCCCAGAGGAGCTGTGGCTGCCCCTCGGTCCCTGGAAGTGTCCAAGGCCAGGTTGGACGGGGATTGGAACACCCTGGGATGGTGGAATGGGATGAGCTTTAAGGTCCCTTCCACAATTTACTGATTCTGATGATTTGGCTGGGGTCAGTCAGCCTGTTGGAAATTCAGGCTGAAAGATGACTGCTCATAATTTGCGCTGTGTAAACCAAGAATGAATGCTTAAAAAAATTCTGATGCATGATTTTTTTTTTAAAGGGATGGGGAGAGTTGCTGCCTTTTGTTTTCCTCTGAATAAATGTTATTTCTTCCTTGCAGCATGGTAGAAACCCTGTTCTGCTCAGCTGTCTTAAAATCTGTCTAGAGAATGAAAGTGTGTTTGGGTTTAGTTGGTTTGTAGCACTTAAAAGTGGTCTTCAAATATTCTTCAATAACTGTATCCTGAATTAAAGCTCCATGCCAGAGTTCTTTTGTGCAAGCATTTTTAGTTGGTTTATAGCACTTTAAAATGGTCTTCAGATATTCTTCAATAACTGTATCCTGAATTAAAGCTCCATGCCAGAGTTCTTTTGTGCAGGCACTGTTCTAATAGACAGTGGTTGTTCATCTGGACTGGTTTAAATGTGTCTGTTTTTTTTCTGAAGTTCCCATTTATTTTGCTATATTGATGTGGATTTTCACTCTCATACTCTGGACAGTGGCTTTGGGATTTTTTTCTCCATTCCACAGCTAGAATATTTTTTTCCCATGGCAGTAAAATTCTCTAAAGTATAACCTGACTGCAGAATGGCATTTTCTCAGCGAGTAATGCTGCTTCTCCCAGCCAGCACTGCACTGTTCTTGGTCTTGGTGCAATTTGTCACTGTATTCTGTAGAATCCATGGCTGCCTCTCAGGGTTCTGAAGGAGTGCTGTATTTGGATTTTTGGCTTCAGAGTGGGAAGTGCATGATCTGAACTGTGGCATCTCACCTATATTCTCAGAACCCTGGAAAAGCAAGCTCTTATTCATGAGGAACTCTTGAAAGTTGAGCTGTCTTGCAAGAGGTGCTGCAAAGGGTGAGATTTAACCTGATATCCTTCTTTGTTTAAATCACCTCTGTGAAACCTTAATATGCTTCAATAGTTTCTGCAGAACAGCTTATTTCACGCAGAGCAATTCAGCACATTGTAACGTGTACTGGACTGCTTCATGTAACTGGTACCTTGTGTCATGCAAGATTTTCAGCCCCTTTTCCTTCAGTTTTCATGGTAATTACCCTTTTCTGTTTATCAAGCACTGCCTTGGGTTCCTGTTTATGTCTCAGTAATTTGATCTGTTGTTTCTAGTTAGTTCTGCTTCACTTCTCCAGATCTTCACTTAACTTTTAGTCATGTGTCTTCTGCCTTTTGTGCAAATGGACTTAATGCTTCTTCTGTGACGTTGTATTAAGTATTAATCATAAATTAATCATGACAAATCAAGCAGATGTTTAGCTCTACTAAAATCTTGTGACTGCAGGTAGGAAGAGTTTGAAGCAAATAGTGTAAGGAAGTTGTCTGTGGAAGCTGAAGGTTGTGCAGCAAAAGCTGAGTGTGTGGCTGTGACACATAGCCAGGCTGGGAAGAGTTTCTGTGTGGACAGTGGATATTAAAGTTGGGTGAGCTTTGAAAGTAGCACAGAAAGAATCAAATGAAAAGAATGGGTGATGTGAGATCAGATCTGAGCCCTTTCTGACGTGCATACATGCTCTTTGTGTTGTCAAATTCTGTGTGTAACCAAGTGTGTTTCCCTGGTTGTTTTGCAGGTAGTTGGGCTACTCAAAGCTCTGGAGACAAGACTGACCGTGTTGAGTCACGGGTGGCTGCTCTGCGTAGGCAGGTCTGAGAGGAAATATGGTAAGTGTTGAACTGCAGGACAGGCACGGGGGGAGCTGCAGTACCGCTCTGTGTGCACAGGGTGGCAGCACCGCCCCGAGCTCAGCCCGGGACAGGCACGGGGGGGCTGCAGTACCGCCCTGTGTCTCCCTGAGGCTGAAGCCGTGTTTGCTGTCAGTGACGACATAGGGGAGGATGATAAAGAAGGAGAACTTTGGGTTTTTTCCCCTGAGTCCCAAGACTCTCTCTGCAGCTGTTGCCTGTATATCTCTTAAAAGAGTTTCTGGGTTTAGAAAGGTTTTTACATTCTGCAGTATTTATCTATAACTCAAGTAAAAACAGTCATACTGTATCAATGTGATGTTAATTACTTTATTTGAGTTGGTTAGTTAAAGCAAATAATTGATAAGGTGTTTGAGCATCCCTTGGATGGCCCTTGGAGCTGGCAGCTCTTACTTCATTTCTCTTCATTCCTTTCATGTCTTTCAATTATTTCCTAAGCAATTACTGCAATGAGGATATACAGTAAGGACAACAGCATTTCTGCTCTGCTGGATTGGGAAATCCAAGCCCAATTCCTTGGAGAGGTTGAAGGAATGGGGATCTGAGCCTCAAGCTGGGTTTTGACAGTGGGAATTTGATGAGGAAGAAAGAGGAGAGATCCCCCAGGAAGTGGTTAAGGGCAGTCCTGCTGGCTTTGGGTGCTCCTACCCCCCAAAAGTCATCCTGATTTAACTGGGCTTGAAGAAGCAGTGGGATGTGCCAGGGGGCCTGTGCTGGGACCCCCACACCCTGGTCAGGGATGCTGGGAAGTGCCAGCTGCAGAGGAACCCTAGAGAGGGGCTGTGCTGGGATGCCTCAAATTCCAGCCAGAGATGCTGGGCACTGCTGGACCTTTGGGACACTGCTGAGAGGCTCCACTGCCTGATCCAGAGAGGTCTCCCATGATTTTCTGTGGTGCTTAGAACCTGGCAGGTCATTACAGCCCCCCAGGTTGAAAATCCCATGGGAGCAGTTGGAGTCACAGACGATCACAGAGAAGCCAATCTGGGAGAGAGGAAATGATCTGTTCCATAGATTTATTTCTCCCAATGCCTTTTGAATTTATACCAGAATCTCTCCTCTCCCTTCAGATCCCGTATCCTTGAGTTTTGAGTTTTCTCATAAAGAATTCTCTGCCCACGCTGGAGAAAACATTCCCTGGCACTGCAGAGAGCAGCGGTTTGGGGGGTCCTGGGGCCGCCTCTCGGTACTCATGGTCATTCTTCTTGCTGAGAGTTTTCTGTCCCTGTTGTGTCCCCTGGTTTGTTGTGTCCTGTGTCACTGGTGTTGGTGTGTATTTGGCCTGGTGCTGCTCCGCCCTGCTGCACAGCTGGATCTGGGGGTAATAGGCTAAATCTTGGGGGCTTGAAATTCGTGATGTAGGATGTAGTTGGATTGTAGAAGGCATTCCTAGATTGACATGAGATGTCTGGAGCTGTCTGTTTGTCCTGCAGCACTCTGACTTTTGTCCTAACTTTCAGATGCAGATGGATTAGGATTAAATCTGTGGCATAGCACCCCATCCATGCATCTGTTCTTCTTAAGGGGTGCAATGTAGTTCACCTGCAGGAATAACACAATGTCTCAACATTTTACAGCCTCACTCATTCCCTGATAAACACTGGACATGTTGTACCTACTGATCCTTATGCCATTTTCAAACATCTTTTGATGTGTTAGTATTTCATGAACCACAGAAAATGTTCATATGAATTTTGATAGGTTTGGGTTTTTTTTTTTTCCAGCTCTGTTTCTGCAGTCCATCTTCTAGGTATTGCAGTCTCTCTTGATTTTAGTATGAGGTTTTTCTTTCCACTGAAAAGTATTATCTGCTTCCGTTCTCCAGACTTATGCAGATTTTCTATATTTCTTCATAGTATCTAATTCCATGTATCACTCAGAAACATAATTTCTTCCTGCTCTAATGCTGCACAATTTCTTTAGCTGGTATCTTCCTTGCTGTGTTGTGTAAGACTGAATTTCAAGGGACTTCCTTTGTTTTTAATCTCTAGACAAATATTTGAGGGTAAAATTGGTTGAAAGTACATACAAGGTCAGAATGTTTTTACTTTTTTTTCTTGGTATTGCATTTCTCAATGCACTCTTAAATCAAGAGTGTTTGCGGTGTTTTGCCTTTCATATTTTGCAGTTTTGTATTTCAGAAAGACCTGCAGAATAAAGGTGCTGTTCTTTATGCCTTCAGCAGTCCTATCAGAGCTGATATGACTGCTTAGCAGTTCATTTTCAGAAACTACTGGGCTGAAAAGGCGATGAGCAAACGGTGGCTTTCAGATAGGGGTCAGTGTTGAAAGAAAAGAAATACAGGAGAGAAGGAGCACAGTTCCCTGGTTATATTTTAGTATTATAACTGCAATTACATCTTAATTCTAAATAGTCTGGAATTTTAAAAATAATGATTAGCTGAGGCCAACAAAGCTTACACTTTTTCATGGTTTTGATCTTGTATGCTTTTGGAGGACCCTGTTCAGCAACATGGTCCTCATTAGCAACCATAACCACCCTCTCTAAATAATTCTGGACTTACTGGAAGCCAGCTGGGTATGGCACTGTGGGTTTGATGGGGCTGATGGTAGGTCATCACTATGGAAATTTGTTCATTAGGTGGGCACCCTGTTAGAGCAGCCTTTTAAGGGTTTCTCAAAAGCTCTGTTCCAGTCAGGTGATCTCTGGGGCGCTGCTGTATGGGAGTGCAGAGCCTCTGTGCAGCATAAACGTGCAGAGTTCTGTTCTCACATTCCTGTTGATGGGCACTGCACACAGCCTGGGCTCAGCCTCTGCCATCACCGGGTACCCTGGCCCTGCTGAGCTCCAGGAAGGCTGGGCTGAGGGGAGAGCACCTTGGTGGAAGGGAAAGGTGAAAATCGTTTCTAATAACGTGTACAGCGTGCAGTTAGAAGGTTGCACAAGTCATAGGTGAAAATCCTGCTTATGTCTGTGTTAGTTCCATTGTTTCAAGGGTGGTATTTTCCTATGGAATAGCACCTTTTGCAAAAGGATTTCATTGTGATTTTGAGTTATTAGTTGTTCATTCTTCTGCAGAATTGACTGTAAGATGCAATGATATCTATTTTAAAATATGGTTTGGAATTACCTGCTGTTCAGTGGCAAAATATCTATTTCACATATATATGTCTATGTATATAATAAACAAGTAGTATTTTTCTGTTGTATTTTTATTACATATTTTGTGAAACCTTTCAATAACAACAATGATGGAAAGGGCAAAAGAGTGCTGCTTGTGAGGAGAAGAGCATTAAGACACTTCTAGAAAGGTCACTTCCATGAGCTGTAAGCTTTTAGGAGACTTTATCATTTTGCTGACAGGGTCAACTTGATATTGATTGGCTGGGTGTTCTGTTTGGTTCCTGGAGGGCCAGTTATTTGAAGAAACCTGTGTAAACATCCAGGCAATATTCTTCATACTCTTGCCCTATTTCAGCATTTTGAGTTGCTTACTGTGTTGTATTTTTACAAACAAAAGATGAGATGAAGTTCAAGTATTTGATTATCAGTGTTTAAATTCAGGTTATCGTACCTTGCCTTCATTTTTTGAATTTAGCTGAGTCTCTTACTGTAGAAGAGCTTGCAGATTTGATAACTAAGTCTTCCTTAAGTAGTTGTTTACTGCAACTTGAGTTTTATGGCTCTCTGAGCATCCTAATAATTTTTTATTATTTGTTTTAAAAAAGAATGACTCGAAACCTCCCACAAAATAGATGCACAGCATCTTTTAGGGGGAACTTCTGTGTTTTGGTTTTGTGGGGGATTTTTTGGTTGTTTCAGTAAGGAGACAGATTTCTCAGTTTCATGGTTTTGCACTTTGGAAAGCAGGAGGCACTGCCTGTGTCCGAGGCTGCTCGCACTTGTTGCCTTCCTGGCAGAATTTATTTCTTCTCTACTGCATCTTCTTAATAGAGGCCCTTATTTCTCCTTGTTTTCCTCTGGCTTCTGTAGCTTTGTCTCCATTTATTCGGTCAGACAGGAGATATTGGAAGGCTTTTTCCTGTCAGTAACCATTCCTACGGAGTCCCCATTTCATCTCTTAAGCCAACTCCGTGCTTGCGAGTCACGGCCCCTCTGCATCCTTCTGCTGCTGTTAAAGCAACTCACAGAATAACTACTGAACTCAGGCAATCATAGGCAATCTTGGGAAAGAACAGGAAATGATTTAAGCAAATATCTTTGGAGCAGCAAACATTACCTGTAGTAACTTGTACAGAAGCATCTTCTCATCAGCTGGACCCACAGCACAGGTGCCTGTTCAGGTGCCTGTTAATGAAACTTAATTGGTAAATAGAACTATAAATTGAATTGGCCCTTTTGGACCTAGAAGTATATAGTATGTCTGAAATGAATTCTTCTTGGTTTTTTCCCAGGACTGTGTCCTGGAGGCATTCCAGTTGCTTGTTTCCATGACTTTGAGCCTATTTAATCAGAGATGGAGCAGATGGACTGCAAACCCTACCAGCCCCTGTCAGAAGTGAAACATGAAGTGGATCCAACTTACACAAGTTCTTCAGATGAAAGTGAGGATGGTGGAAAGCAAAAAACCACAATCTTATGCCTCAAGAGAAACTCTGAATGAATTACAGCCAAGAGCTAAGACTTAACTAGAGCAGGTGTAGCAGAAAAAGAAAAGCCATTGACCAGTCCACACAAGGTAAATGATTTGTTTTTTCTATGAATTGTGATTGTTACTCCCTGATTGCGCACTGTGAAACAAGATCAGGAGTTGAGCAAACATTTTGTTCTCAAAGGCTTCTAGTACCAACCAACTTTTTACCTGGTTTTAATCATACAGTAATATCAGAAATTTAGGATATTTTTTTTAATTGAAGATAAAGTGGTTTTTTAGTATTTAGCAGGATGGACTGTCTGGTATTCTGGAAATCATCCCATGCTAGCTACAGACAAATATTTTGCTAAAAAATCAGCATTGAGGTTGCAGGCTACCTCTGCATGTGTTTACAAAGCCTGTGAATTAATTCCAATACAGCAATTCTCGTAACACTTCTAATCATATAAATAATGGAGTAATTTAAAAACTGAAGTTAATGATGGCATTGTAAGGAAAAAACCCAAGAGTCAAGTTTCTATTTTAACCTTTTGCACGATTAGGACAAATACTTGAGCAGTGATGAGAGTTGAACTAAGGTTAGGAAAAGCTACTGTTTGATTAGAGACAGAAGCTAAAGACTAAGACTAAAGAAATGGAAGAAATGAGCAGAATTTAGTGCAGCATTTCCTCTGTAAAGCCACCTGGTGCTTTTGTACACAATGAGCAGAGGAGGAGCTTTTCTGCTGCTTTCAGCTGTGGCCCCAGCCCAGGCAGGGTGGTGGGACAGGGGGAATATTTGGAGGAATCAGTGTCAGAAGCAATGAGTAACAACAGGCGGGATCCAGGGCCAGGCACTCCCTGCTCTTCAAGGAATTGGTTCAATTACATTAAAGTGTGGCCTGTACTTCTCAGCTAAAACTTCAGGTACTTATTTAAAAACAAATAAACTCAAAGCTTTTGCTGTAACTTTGTGTTGAAATATTAATCATAAACTAATCACGGTAGATCAGGTTGATGTTTTGCTCTACTAAAATCTTGTGACTGCAGGTAGGAGGAGTTGGAAGCAAATAGTGTAAGGAAGTTGTCTGTGGAAGCTGAAGGTTGTGCAGCAAAAGCTGAGTGTGTGGCTGTGACACATAGCAAGGCTGGGAAGAGTTTCTGTGTGGACAGTGGATATTAAAGTTGGGTGAGCTTTGAAAGTAGCACAGAAAGAATCAAATGAAATGAATGGGTGATGTGAGATCAGATCTGAGCCCTTTCTGACGTGCACACATGCTCTTTGTGTTGTCAAATTCTGTGTGTAACCAAGTGTGTTTCCCTGGTTGTTTTGCAGGTAGTTGGGCTACTCAAAGCTCTGGAGACAAGACTGACTGCTGTTGAGTCACGGGTGGCTGCTCTGCATAGGCAGGTCTGAGAGGGAAAATGGTGAGTGTTGAACTGCAGGAGAATGGCGAACGTGAAACTTGGCCCTGTAATCCCCTGGGATCTGTGGGAACGTTTCAAAGACTGGGAAAGAGCTGAAAGCCATGGGTGGCCTGTGCTGCAGGGGGGAGCAGTGCTGAGTGAGGCTGTGTCCCAGCCAAGGAACTCCTCTGGGGAGGATACCCCAGGGTTTTTTCCTGATGAAGACTTCTGAGCAGTCGATCTGTAGACTTCTGGTTTAATGTATTTATTTAAATTTTTGTCTCTGAAAGCAAAGCATTTGTCTCCTGTCTTCCCTGCCATGCAGTATCTGCTGAACGGGGTGTGCATTTCCCTAATCTAGTAAGGAACCTCCCTGTGATTCTGTAATTTCCAAAGGAACAGCATGAAGTCACTTTTCCTTTTCTTGTCTCTTTTGCTTGACTAGTGCTCAAAGACAGGAATGACTCCATAACTCTATGTGGTGACTTGTTAGTTTGGTGGGGGTTTTTTGCAAGTGCAGGGCTAAAATGTGATATAAGAAGAGGCTTTTTTTTTTTGCAGCATTAGAGAAATGCTTTTGCATGAGGTGTTGAAGGTCAGTTGTTTCACAAGTTCAAAGGGAGGGAAACCAAACCAAACTGATGGCAATACTCCTTTAAGCAAGGCTTGGCATATATTTGAGCAATTAATTCAGCAGTTTTTTTGGTGTTATTGCTGATATTTTGGTTGTGTTTGGTTTTCTGTGCATTCAACTAATTGTCAGTGTTTCTCATACAGTACGAGTGTACCACTTAGTGTTTTTCAATAAAAGCAAGCAGTTGTGGTATAAAGGAAGAATAATCTCAAAAAGTGTTTTGGATTTTGTTTGGTTTCTTTTTGTTACCCAACACTACTTGGCTTTACTACTGTGAGTTCTAAAGTTTTCTCCAAAATCTTGGAATGAATTTCCTCATTCCTCCCCACTGCTAGGCACTGTATCTCTTAGAAAAGCTTCTACCCTGATCTTGACTGCCCTGTTTTGAAGCAGTGCTCCAGTTTAGCCTGTAGTGATGGGTCTTACATCCTTTTCTGTTCAGGGAACTAAAACATTTTGTTATTGGCATACCTGCAAGAGGAGCTTACGTTACTGCAGTGTAATTAGTGAGGCACTTTCTGCTCTAACAGAAAGTTTTTGAATGCTGCTCAACAGCAATAGACCTCATTCTGCATGTTTGAAGGTGAGAGATGAGATGGTCACATCCCAGGAGCCTGATTTTGGGATGTTTTGTGCAACTGGCCCAGAAGCTTTTACGTCTGGGCTTTCCATACTCTGCCCATGGCAGGTCCGGCCTGTGCTTCAACTTAGAGCCCTCAGTCGGCAGGGCAATGGACCTTTGGGGAAGTTCTTACAGCTCTACGTCATGCTTTATGAATTGTGATGATTTTCTGGAAGTGGGCTGTCCATTCTGACCCATTTTCTTCTCTCTCCTTGCAGACTGTACCTGCTGAAAGGCTGAGGGGAGGCCGGGATCTGCAAAATCTCTGACTCTCCGTGTCTCCCTGAGGCTGAAGCCGTGTTTGCTGTCAGTGACGACATAGGGGAGGATGCTAAAAACTGAAAACTTTGGGTTCTTTCCTCTGAATCCCAAGACTCTCTGCAGCTGTGGCCTGTATATCTCTTAAAAGAGTTTCTGGGTTTCGAAAGGTTTTTACATTCAGCAGTATTTATCTATAACTCAAAACCAGTCATACTGTATCAGTGTGGTGTTAATGACTTTATTTGAGTTGGTTAGTTAAAGCAAATCATTGATAAGGGGTTTGAGCATCCCTTGGATGGCCCTTGGAGCTGGCAGCTCTTACTTCATTTCTCTTCATTCCTTTCATGTCTTTCAATTATTTCCTAAGCAATTACTGCAATGAGGATATACAATAAGGACAACAGCATTTCTGCTCTGCTGGATTGGGAAATGCAAGCCCAATTCCTTGGAGAGGTTGAAAGAATGGGGATCTGAGCCTCTAGCTGGGTTTTGACAGTGGGAATTTGATGAGGAAGAAAGAGGAGAGATCCCCCAGGAAGTGGTTAAGGGCAGTTCTGCTGGCTTTGGGTGCTCCTACCCCCCAAAAGTCATCCTGATTTAACTGGGCTTGAAGAAGCAGTGGGATGTGCCAGGGGGCCTGTGCTGGGACCCCCACACCCTGGTCAGGGATGCTGGGAAGTGCCAGCTGCAGAGGAACCCTAGAGAGGGGCTGTGCTGGGATGCCTCAAATTCCAGCCAGAGATGCTGCGCACTGCTGGACCTTTGGGACACTGCTGAGAGGCTCCACTGCCTGATCCAGAGAGGTCTCCCATGATTTTCTGTGGTGCTTAGAACCTGGCAGGTCGTTACAGCCCCCCAGGTTGAAAATCCCATGGGAGCAGTTGGAGTCACAGACGATCACAGAGAAGCCAATCTGGGAGAGAGGAAATGATCTGTTCCATAGATTTATTTCTCCCAATGCCTTTTGAATTTATACCAGAATCTCTCCTCTCCCTTCAGATCCCGTATCCTTGAGTTTTGAGTTTTCTCATAAAGAATTCTCTGCCCACGCTGGAGAAAACATTCCCTGGCACTGCAGAGAGCAGCGGTTTGGGGGGTCCTGGGGCCGCCTCTCGGTACTCATGGTCATTCTTCTTGCTGAGAGTTTTCTGTCCCTGTTGTGTCCCCTGGTTTGTTGTGTCCTGTGTCACTGGTGTTGGTGTGTATTTGGCCTGGTGCTGCTCCGCCCTGCTGCACAGCTGGATCTGGGGGTAATAGGCTAAATCTTGGGGGCTTGAAATTTGTGATGTAGGATGTAGTTGGATTGTAGAAGGCATTCCTAGATTGACATGAGATGTCTGGAGCTGTCTGTTTGTCCTGCAGCACTCTGACTTTTGTCCTAACTTTCAGATGCAGATGGATTAGGATTAAATCCGTGGCATAGCACCCCATCCATGCATCTGTTCTTCTTAAGGGGTGCAATGTAGTTCACCTGCAGGAATAACACAATGTCTCAACATTTTACAGCCTCACTCATTCCCTGATAAACACTGGACATGTTGTACCTACTGATCCTTATGCCATTTTCAAACATCTTTTGATGTGTTAGTATTTCATGAACCACAGAAAATGTTCATATGAATTTTGATAGATTTGGGTTTTTTTTTTTTCCAGCTCTGTTTCTGCAGTCCATCTTCTAGGTATTGCAGTCTCTCTTGATTTTAGTATGAGGTTTTTCTTTCCACTGAAAAGTATTATCTGCTTCCGTTCTCCAGACTTATGGAGATTTTCTATATTTCTTCATAGTATCTAATTCCATGTATCACTCAGAAACATAATTTCTTCCTGCTCTAATGCTGCACAATTTCTTTAGCTGGTATCTTCCTTGCTGTGTTGTGTAAGACTGAATTTCAAGGGACTTCCTTTGTTTTTAATCTCTAGACAAATATTTGAGGGTAAAATTGGTTGAAAGTACATACAAGGTCAGAATGTTTTTACTTTTTTTTCTTGGTATTGCATTTCTCAATGCACTCTTAAATCAAGAGTGTTTGCGGTGTTTTGCCTTTCATATTTTGCAGTTTTGTATTTCAGAAAGACCTGCAGAATAAAGGTGCTGTTCTTTATGCCTTCAGCAGTCCTATCAGAGCTGATATGACTGCTTAGCAGTTCATTTTCAGAAACTACTGGGCTGAAAAGGCGATGAGCAAACGGTGGCTTTCAGATAGGGGTCAGTGTTGAAAGAAAAGAAATACAGGAGAGAAGGAGCACAGTTCCCTGGTTATATTTTATTATTATAACTGCAATTACATCTTAATTCTAAATAGTCTGGAATTTTAAAAATAATGATTAGCTGAGGCCAACAAAGCTTACACTTTTTCATGGTTTTGATCTTGTATGCTTTTGGAGGACCCTGTTCAGCAACATGGTCCTCATTAGCAACCATAACCACCCTCTCTAAATAATTCTGGACTTACTGGAAGCCAGCTGGGTATGGCACTGTGGGTTTGATGGGGCTGATGGTAGGTCATCACTATGGAAATTTGTTCATTAGGTGGGCACCCTGTTAGAGCAGCCTTTTAAGGGTTTCTCAAAAGCTCTGTTCCAGTCAGGTGATCTCTGGGGCGCTGCTGTATGGGAGTGCAGAGCCTCTGTGCAGCATAAACGTGCAGAGTTCTGTTCTCACATTCCTGTTGATGGGCACTGCACACAGCCTGGGCTCAGCCTCTGCCATCACCGGGTACCCTGGCCCTGCTGAGCTCCAGGAAGGCTGGGCTGAGGGGAGAGCACCTTGGTGGAAAGGAAAGGTGAAAATCGTTTCTAATAACGTGTACAGCGTGCAGTTAGAAGGTTGCACAAGTCATAGGTGAAAATCCTGCTTATGTCTGTGTTAGTTCCATTGTTTCAAGGGTGGTATTTTCCTATGGAATAGCACCTTTTGCAAAAGGATTTCATTGTGATTTTGAGTTATTAGTTGTTCATTCTTCTGCAGAATTGACTGTAAGATGCAATGATATCTATTTTAAAATATGGTTTGGAATTACCTGCTGTTCAGTGGCAAAATATCTATTTCACATATATATGTCTATGTATATAATAAACAAGTAGTATTTTTCTGTTGTATTTTTATTACATATTTTGTGAAACCTTTCAATAACAACAATGATGGAAAGGGCAAAAGAGTGCTGCTTGTGAGGAGAAGAGCATTAAGACACTTCTAGAAAGGTCACTTCCATGAGCTGTAAGCTTTTAGGAGACTTTATCATTTTGCTGACAGGGTCAACTTGATATTGATTGGCCGAGTGTTCTGTTTGGTTCCTGGAGGGCCAGTTATTTGAAGAAACCTGTGTAAACATCCAGGCAATATTCTTCATACTCTTGCCCTGTTTCAGCATTTTGAGTTGCTTACTGTGTTGTATTTTTACAAACAAAAGATGAGATGAAGTTCAAGTATTTGATTATCAGTGTTTAAATTCAGGTTATCGTACCTTGCCTTCATTTTTTGAATTTAGCTGAGTCTCTTACTGTAGAAGAGCTTGCAGATTTGATAACTAAGTCTTCCTTAAGTAGTTGTTTACTGCAACTTGAGTTTTATGGCTCTCTGAGCATCCTAATAATTTTTTATTATTTGTTTTAAAAAAGAATGACTCGAAACCTCCCACAAAATAGATGCACAGCATCTTTTAGGGGGAACTTCTGTGTTTTGGTTTTGTGGGGGATTTTTTGGTTGTTTCAGTAAGGAGACAGATTTCTCAGTTTCATGGTTTTGCACTTTGGAAAGCAGGAGGCACTGCCTGTGTCCGAGGCTGCTCGCACTTGTTGCCTTCCTGGCAGAATTTATTTCTTCTCTACTGCATCTTCTTAATAGAGGCCCTTATTTCTCCTTGTTTTCCTCTGGCTTCTGTAGCTTTGTCTCCATTTATTCGGTCAGACAGGAGATATTGGAAGGCTTTTTCCTGTCAGTAACCATTCCTACGGAGTCCCCATTTCATCTCTTAAGCCAACTCCGTGCTTGCGAGTCACGGCCCCTCTGCATCCTTCTGCCGCTGTTAAAGCAACTCACAGAATAAATACTGAACTCAGGCAATCATAGGCAATCTTGGGAAAGAACAGTAAATGATTTAAGCAAATATCTTTGGAGCAGCAAACATTACCTGTAGTAACTTGTACAGAAGCATCTTCTCATCAGCTGGACCCACAGCACAGGTGCCTGTTCAGGTGCCTGTTAATGAAACTTAATTGGTAAATAGAACTATAAATTGAATTGGCCCTTTGGACCTAGAAGTATATAGTATGTCTGAAATGAATTCTTCTTGGTTTTTTCCCAGGACTGTGTCCTGGAGGCATTCCAGTTGCTTGTTTCCATGACTTTGAGCCTATTTAATCAGAGATGGAGCAGATGGACTGCAAACCCTACCAGCCCCTGTCAGAAGTGAAACATGAAGTGGATCCAACTTACACAAGTTCTTCAGATGAAAGTGAGGATGGTGGAAAGCAAAAAACCACAATCTTATGCCTCAAGAGAAACTCTGAATGAATTACAGCCAAGAGCTAAGACTTAACTAGAGCAGGTGTAGCAGAAAAAGAAAAGCCATTGACCAGTCCACACAAGGTAAATGATTTGTTTTTTCTATGAATTGTGATTGTTACTCCCTGATTGCGCACTGTGAAACAAGATCAGGAGTTGAGCAAACATTTTGTTCTCAAAGGCTTCTAGTACCAACCAACTTTTTACCTGGTTTTAATCATACAGTAATATCAGAAATTTAGGATATTTTTTTTAATTGAAGATAAAGTGGTTTTTTAGTATTTAGCAGGATGGACTGTCTGGTATTCTGGAAATCATCCCATGCTAGCTACAGACAAATATTTTGCTAAAAAATCAGCATTGAGGTTGCAGGCTACCTCTGCATGTGTTTACAAAGCCTGTGAATTAATTCCAATACAGCAATTCTCGTAACACTTCTAATCATATAAATAATGGAGTAATTTAAAAACTGAAGTTAATGATGGCATTGTAAGGAAAAAACCCAAGAGTCAAGTTTCTATTTTAACCTTTTGCACGATTAGGACAAATACTTGAGCAGTGATGAGAGTTGAACTAAGGTTAGGAAAAGCTACTGTTTGATTAGAGACAGAAGCTAAAGACTAAGACTAAAGAAATGGAAGAAATGAGCAGAATTTAGTGCAGCATTTCCTCTGTAAAGCCACCTGGTGCTTTTGTACACAATGAGCAGAGGAGGAGCTTTTCTGCTGCTTTCAGCTGTGGCCCCAGCCCAGGCAGGGTGGTGGGACAGGGGGAATATTTGGAGGAATCAGTGTCAGAAGCAATGAGTAACAACAGGCGGGATCCAGGGCCAGGCACTCCCTGCTCTTCAAGGAATTGGTTCAATTACATTAAAGTGTGGCCTGTACTTCTCAGCTAAAACTTCAGGTACTTATTTAAAAACAAATAAACTCAAAGCTTTTGCTGTAACTTTGTGTTGAAATATTAATCATAAACTAATCACGGTAGATCAGGTTGATGTTTTGCTCTACTAAAATCTTGTGACTGCAGGTAGGAGGAGTTGGAAGCAAATAGTGTAAGGAAGTTGTCTGTGGAAGCTGAAGGTTGTGCAGCAAAAGCTGAGTGTGTGGCTGTGGACACATAGCAAGGCTGGGAAGAGTTTCTGTGTGGACAGTGGATATTAAAGTTGGGTGAGCTTTGAAAGTAGCACAGAAAGAATCAAATGAAAATGAATGGGTGATGTGAGATCAGATCTGAGCCCTTTCTGACGTGCACACATGCTCTTTGTGTTGTCAAATTCTGTGTGTAACCAAGTGTGTTTCCCTGGTTGTTTTGCAGGTAGTTGGGCTACTCAAAGCTCTGGAGACAAGACTGACTGCTGTTGAGTCACGGGTGGCTGCTCTGCATAGGCAGGTCTGAGAGGGAAAATGGTGAGTGTTGAACTGCAGGAGAATGGCGAACGTGAAACTTGGCCCTGTAATCCCCTGGGATCTGTGGGAACGTTTCAAAGACTGGGAAAGAGCTGAAAGCCATGGGTGGCCTGTGCTGCAGGGGGGAGCAGTGCTGAGTGAGGCTGTGTCCCAGCCAAGGAGCTCCTCTGGGGAGGATACCCCAGGGTTTTTTCCTGATGAAGACTTCTGAGCAGTCGATCTGTAGACTTCTGGTTTAATGTATTTATTTAAATTTTTGTCTCTGAAAGCAAAGCATTTGTCTCCTGTCTTCCCTGCCATGCAGTATCTGCTGAACGGGGTGTGCATTTCCCTAAGCTAGTAAGGAACCTCCCTGTGATTCTGTAATTTCCAAAGGAACAGCATGAAGTCACTTTTCCTTTTCTTGTCTCTTTTGCTTGACTAGTGCTCAAAGACAGGAATGACTCCATAACTCTATGTGGTGACTTGTTAGTTTGGTGGGGGTTTTTTGCAAGTGCAGGGCTAAAATGTGATGTAAGAAGAGGCTTTTTTTTTTTGCAGCATTAGAGAAATGCTTTTGCATGAGGTGTTGAAGGTCAGTTGTTTCACAAGTTCAAAGGGAGGGAAACCAAACCAAACTGATGGCAATACTCCTTTAAGCAAGGCTTGGCATATATTTGAGCAATTAATTCAGCAGTTTTTTTGGTGTTATTGCTGATATTTTGGTTGTGTTTGGTTTTCTGTGCATTCAACTAATTGTCAGTGTTTCTCATACAGTACGAGTGTACCACTTAGTGTTTTTCAATAAAAGCAAGCAGTTGTGGTATAAAGGAAGAATAATCTCAAAAAGTGTTTTGGATTTTGTTTGGTTTCTTTTTGTTACCCAACACTACTTGGCTTTACTACTGTGAGTTCTAAAGTTTTCTCCAAAATCTTGGAATGAATTTCCTCATTCCTCCCCACTGCTAGGCACTGTATCTCTTAGAAAAGCTTCTACCCTGATCTTGACTGCCCTGTTTTGAAGCAGTGCTCCAGTTTAGCCTGTAGTGATGGGTCTTACATCCTTTTCTGTTCAGGGAACTAAAACATTTTGTTATTGGCATACCTGCAAGAGGAGCTTACGTTACTGCAGTGTAATTAGTGAGGCACTTTCTGCTCTAACAGAAAGTTTTTGAATGCTGCTCAACAGCAATAGACCTCATTCTGCATGTTTGAAGGTGAGAGATGAGATGGTCACATCCCAGGAGCCTGATTTTGGGATGTTTTGTGCAACTGGCCAAGAAGCTTTTACGTCTGGGCTTTCCATACTCTGCCCATGGCAGGTCCGGCCTGTGCTTCAACTTAGAGCCCTCAGTCGGCAGGGCAATGGACCTTTGGGGAAGTTCTTACAGCTCTACGTCATGCTTTATGAATTGTGATGATTTTCTGGAAGTGGGCTGTCCATTCTGACCCATTTTCTTCTCTCTCCTTGCAGACTGTACCTGCTGAAAGGCTGAGGGGAGGCCGGGATCTGCAAAATCTCTGACTCTCCGTGTCTCCCTGAGGCTGAAGCCGTGTTTGCTGTCAGTGACGACATAGGGGAGGATGCTAAAAACTGAAAACTTTGGGTTCTTTCCTCTGAATCCCAAGACTCTCTGCAGCTGTGGCCTGTATATCTCTTAAAAGAGTTTCTGGGTTTCGAAAGGTTTTTACATTCAGCAGTATTTATCTATAACTCAAAACCAGTCATACTGTATCAGTGTGGTGTTAATGACTTTATTTGAGTTGGTTAGTTAAAGCAAATCATTGATAAGGGGTTTGAGCATCCCTTGGATGGCCCTTGGAGCTGGCAGCTCTTACTTCATTTCTCTTCATTCCTTTCATGTCTTTCAATTATTTCCTAAGCAATTACTGCAATGAGGATATACAATAAGGACAACAGCATTTCTGCTCTGCTGGATTGGGAAATGCAAGCCCAATTCCTTGGAGAGGTTGAAAGAATGGGGATCTGAGCCTCTAGCTGGGTTTTGACAGTGGGAATTTGATGAGGAAGAAAGAGGAGAGATCCCCCAGGAAGTGGTTAAGGGCAGTTCTGCTGGCTTTGGGTGCTCCTACCCCCCAAAAGTCATCCTGATTTAACTGGGCTTGAAGAAGCAGTGGGATGTGCCAGGGGGCCTGTGCTGGGACCCCCAAACCCTGGTCAGGGGTGCTGGGAAGTGCCAGCTGCAGAGGAACCCTAGAGAGGGGCTGTGCTGGGATGCCTCAAATTCCAGCCAGAGATGCTGCGCACTGCTGGACCTTTGGGACACTGCTGAGAGGCCCCACTGCCTGATCCAGAGAGGTCTCCCATGATTTTCTGTGGTGCTTAGAACCTGGCAGGTCGTTACAGCCCCCCAGGTTGAAAATCCCATGGGAGCAGTTGGAGTCACAGACGATCACAGAGAAGCCAATCTGGGAGAGAGGAAATGAGCTGTTCCATAGATTTATTTCTCCCAATATGTTTTGAATTTATACCAGAATCTCTCCTCTCCCTTCAGATCCCGTATCCTTGAGTTTTGAGTTTTCTCATAAAGAATTCTCTGCCCACGCTGGAGAAAACAACATTCCCTGGCACCGCAGGGAGCAGCGGTTTGGGGGGTCCTGGGGCCGGCACAGGGGGTCCCCGCGCCCCTGCCGGTCCCAGTGAGCATGAGGACATCGCCGCCGTCGTCCTCCCGTGCCAGAGCCCCGGCAGGACCCAGCGCGGCGCCGGCTGCAGGCGGAGCAGGAGCGGCTCCTGCCGCCCGTGCCGATCCCGGTCCCGATCTCGGTCTCAGCGCCGCACAGAGACCCACAGCCCGCCCGCCGCGGGAGAGGCGGCCCCGCTCGGGACTCCCAGCCTACACGGACAGGACCGGAACCCGAACTCCCGGTCCCATTCCCGGCCCCGCCTCAGCGCCTCGGGCTCCGCCCAGGGCCGGGAGCAGCCGCGGCTCGGCCCCAGTGTGAGGGGCGGGGCCGGGCCAGGGGAGAGGGGCGGGGCCGCGGGCGCTGGTGCCGCCCCCAACCCGGGCAGGGCGCAGCGTCGGGGCGGGCTCAGGGCGGAGGCGGGGCCCGGTGAGGCGGGGCCCGGTGAGGCGGGGCCCGGTGAGGCGGGGCCCGGTGAGGCGGGGCCCGGTGAGGCGGGGCCCGGTGAGGCGGGGCCCGGTGAGGCGGGGCCCGGTGAGGCGGGGCCCGGTGAGGCGGGGCCGGGCGGCACCGGGGGCGGGGCCGGGCGATACCGGGGCTTCGGGGGCGAACAGACAAAGCTCACGAAGGAAACGAACGCCCCCCCATTCCCACCCCGCCCCTCCGTCCCCGCTGGCTTTTCAGATAAAATCATAAACAAGCCAACCCAGCTCCTGAACACTCAATGAATGCTTGAAACACTTCCACAGGAAGACAAGTTGGTAATGATCCCAAAGGAAGAATTGCAAATGAAGGCTAGTGATTGCTGCGGGAATTTCCTGCGGAATTATAAACCTCACACATACAGAATTTTGGAAGTGGATCCCAATTTCAGCCTTGGGCACCTGCAGGAGAAGAGGGGACCTTATCCACAGCAAGGCAAGCCCGGTGCCCCAGTGTGTCAGGTGCAGACAATGAGGTGTCCGGGGAATGAGCAGCAAATCCCCTCTGCCCCTGCCCTCACACTCGGAGTGGCAGGTGCCCCAGGTGACAGCTGTAAAGGACGATGAGGGGATGATGAGGATGATGAGTTTATCGAGTTAGGAATAATTTTTTGGTGCTGTTGTTTTTAGTTGATTTGTGATATTTTTATTTTTGTAGTTTGGTTTGTTGTTTTGGCGGTTTTTTATTGGTTTTATTTTGGGGAATGTGGGTATTGATATGGTGGATTTTTTTAGGTAGATTTTTGGGGGTAACGATGTCTGTTTTTTAGTACTTTAGATTCTTTTTGTGGTGTTAATTAGTTTGGCAGGGCAGTGCCAAGTGAGAGCCGTTAGGATGAAAAGGGAACAGAGCAGCCTCAGGCGGGAGATGTAAAGGGTAATGAGGGGGCGGCTCCTTGCCGGGGCTGTTTTCGAAGGGGAGCCTCAGCTCACTCTGGCTCGGAGCTCCTGGAAGTGTCTCATGGAATGGCGGTGAGAGCACCTCCTTGGATTTGGGGAGCGCTTGGATGTGGAGCTTTGCTTAAAGGAGGTGCCCGGGGACAAACCTTTGTACCAGCTGAACAGGTAAGCTGGTGTGGATTTTTTGGGGGGGCTTTTCTCTTTTCTACTTTCCGTTTTATATTGCTAATCCCTCCCTGGTACCCCTATGAAAAAATGGGGGGTTTTGAGGGCAAAAGGAATTTAAATTCGTTATTGTTGATAAAAAAATCTCCCTTTCCCCATCATTTGAGAGATTTGAGGGAAACCTCTCCTTTTCTGTTTTGGTTGGGGAGGGAGTTGAAAGAGAGAATACATTTTTTTGCTGTTGTGTTGGTTTAAGGTGAGGGGAATGCCTGCTGTCGCCTCAGTTTCAGGGGTTAAATTGAAGGAAACCCCGGGTTTTCCAGCATTTGAAGGGTTTAAATCGGATTGTGCTGCTTTGTTCGGGGACGCTTCTGGGTCGCGCTCCGGCCGCGAGTGCCTTGCTTGGGTTCACGGCATTCATTGTTTTGGGGGGGAATGTCGCTGCTGAGCAATGTTTTGGGGAGAATGTCCCAGCGGGGCTGGGAGGCGGGAGGCGCGGCACGGAGGTCTCTGCCGGGTTCGGGTGCCGCCGGGGTCGCGGGGCGAGCGGGTCTCTTGTACGCGGCAGCCCGGTGTGCCGGAGGGGTTGTTTTGCTGCCCAGAGCCGGGTTCGGTTCGGTGCTGGGAGCGCGGAGCGGCTTTGGCGCCGAGAGCCGGGTTCCGTTCGGTGCCGGGAGCGCGGGGCGCCGCAGACTATCGGAGGGGCGGCTTTGGTACCGAGAGCCGGGTTCGGTTCGGTGCTGGGAGCGCGGAGCGGCTTTGGTACCGGGAGCCGGGTTCCGTTCGGTGCCGGGAGAGTGGGGCAGCGCAGCCTGTTGGAGGGGCGGCTTTGGTGCCGGGAGCGCGGGGCCGGCCCGGTCACCGAGTGCCGCCGCTGCCGGGGCTCGCGGGGTCTCCCCGGTCCCCCCGGAGCGAGTCCCGGCAAGGGGCGTGGGGTGCCCGTGGCGTGGGTCTCCCGCCTCGCCTGCCGGAGGAGTAGACGAAGAAACAGTTTCGGCAAAATTTTTCGTTTTGGCTAATAAATATGAAGTTTGTTTTAAAAAGTTAAGAACGTTTTTCTTTTTTTTTGCGGTGGTATATTTAAGAGAGAATTGGGGGGAAGGTGGTCAAGGATGTGGGTTTTTTAATAACAATATTTATTATATGTAAAAATATATAATAGGTACAATAAATATTTTTCTCTAATATGTATTAAGAAATTTTACCTATTATGTGTTTTATGTGTAATATGTTGTATATTATTTATAATATACAATAATATATAATGTATTATATTATGTGTTATATATATTATTATATAATATGTATTTGTAATATATAATATTTTTTCATATATTATATGTGTATATAATAGATGCAATATATAATATATGCAATCTATATTATATGTATTATCTACAATAATATATAATATAATAGACAATATTATATCTATTAAATGAAATATTTTATAATATATATGTTATATATACTATAATATATATAACTATATATTATAATATATACTATACATATTATAATATATTATATATATTGTAATATATAATATTTAATATATTGTTTATAAGATGTATAATACACTATTATATAATTTATAATATATAAAAATTATATTATATAAAATATGTATTATATATAATAGAATATACTTTATAACATCTCGTATATAATGGAACATATGTTCCCATTTTAGGACATTTTATGTTTTATTTTGGTTCATCAGCTGAATGCTCAAATTAATATGTTTTATCTATGTGTACATTTATATATAGACACAGTCAAATATGGAGAGTGACTGTGCTATTTAAAATATAGTGATATTTATATGTGGCTTTTATTCAAAATAATATTTTCTGGTGGTTTATAGTGTTTTATTTTTTGGTATTATTTATTGTGTGTAGTTAAGACTTTGAATGCAGATAAGTTCATGCATGGGTTTGTTTGTATTTGAGCTAGAATTAATTTAAGTAGCTTTTAAAAATAGACTTCTGTTATGTGTTATTGGGTTTTTGTTTATTCTCTGTGATCATTCAAATTGGGTCAGGCCAGCCTGCCTGGTGGAGGTTGGCTTTTTTTTGGTGGAGGTTTTTTTTGAGTTTTCTTTTTTAAAGTTTGTGTATTTGTGTGGTTAGGGTAGTGGTGCTTCTGGTGCAATTCTAAGAATCCATTGTTGTTTGTGCATTTTAGGTGGTCCACTCGCCAGCCATCACCTCTGTTAAGATCATGCATTTATGTTTGTTTTTCTTTTTTGTAGCTGACAAAGAGACAACAGCCCAGTGACAGCAGGAAATTCCCACACATCGA
Organism: Acrocephalus scirpaceus scirpaceus; assembly: GCA_910950805.1. Lineage (NCBI taxonomy): Eukaryota > Metazoa > Chordata > Aves > Passeriformes > Sylviidae > Acrocephalus > Acrocephalus scirpaceus. The sequence goes on along the minus strand of OU383778.1, from coordinate 56,907 downwards.
GACAACCTTCCTTCACACCCGACATGGATTCTCATCCCTGGACATCCCAGAGATAAGTGGGGGGCTATGAGGGGTTGCAGGGTCAGGAGTCAGTGGGAGGGATTTTTGAGTCAGCTTTATACAGGGATGTCCAAGATGTGATTGCTTGGACTACATAAATGAGAAGTCTCATTTTTGATCACAGTGCTGTGGTGTGCATGGCAGAGCAGTCCTGGTGAGTGTTTTTTCACTTGTCTGTTGTGCCTTTTGTGTGTCTTGTGTTTTGCCTTCGCCCTCAAGGGGCCTCTTGGAAACTCTGGCATCAGTCTGAGCATTTCTGATCTCGGAGAGGCATTGCAATTCCATCTCTCTTCAAAGCATCTAGTCCAATTTCTTTTCATGTCTGGTTCTGAGCTGTATGGACAGCTGTGCCCTGCCCTGATCCATTATGGCAAGTTAGGTCTTGTAGGAGTGCAGAGATAGGCAGGGGATTCTGACCACAGCATTCTCAGGCATCCATCTCAGTGGTTCTTGAAATAAAACCTCCTGTCATCATCTTGTTCCTGCGTGATTCTCTGAGCCTGGCCAGCTCGCCATCAGTCTCATCTTGGTCATCATGGTCATTCTTCTTGCTGAGAGTTTTCTGTCCCTGTTGTGTCCCCTTGTTTGTTGTGCCCTGTGTCACTGGGGTTGGTGTGGTTTGGCCCGGACTGCTCTGCCCTGCTCTACAGCTGGGTGTAGGGGTAATAGGACAAGTGGTGGGGACTTGAGATTTGTAATGTAGGGTGTAGATGGTATCTGTAGATTGGCACAAGATGTCTGGAGCTGTCAGTTTATCCTGCAGCGTTCTGACTTCTGTCCTAACTTTCTTTCAGATGCAGATGGATTTAAATCCGTGGTGGAGCTCCCCATCCCGGGTGAGGCGGTTCCCCTGAGCAGGTCAGTCACTGTTTCTGTTTGTAGAAGTGTAAATGGTGGCTCTGTTACAGCTCTGTTCTTTCTCTTTATTTGTAGGAAGTAAAGCTGGATATCAGCAGTCAAGGTGAAGTCAGCAAGGTGAGCAGTGATGGGTGGACAGAAGCAGTTGCTGTTGATGCAGTCTCACTTTCTGCTGCAACTCTAAGCATCCATTCCTGTGTGTTTTGGGCAGTCCCACCCACATGAGGCCGAACATCCCTCATCAAGCAGACGACAGAGCCGGTTCTCCTCCCTCTTGAGACAACAGCCCCGTGACAGCAGGAAATTCCCAGAGGGCGAGCGACCTTTCTTCACACCAGACTGGACTCTCATCTCTGGCCATCCCAGCAATAAGTGGAGGGCTGTGAGAGGATGACAGTGGGGTGCAGGGTCAGGAGTCAGTGGGAGGGGTTTTTGAGTCAGGGATGTCCAAGGTGTTTCCCCTTAGGCAGGTAAAGTGCAAGTCTCATTTTTGATCACAGTGCTCTGGTGTGCATGGCAGAGCAGTCCTGGTGAGTGTTGTGTCACTTGTCTGTTGTGCCTTCTTTGTCTTTTGTGTGTCTTGTCTTTTTCCTCAGCCCTCAAGGGGCCTCTCAGCAACCCTGGCATCAGTCTGAGCATTTCTGATCTTGGACAGGCATTGCAATCCCATCTCTCTTCAAAACATCCAGTCCAATTTCTTTTCATGTCTTTTTCTGAGCTGCATCCACAGCTGCACCCCGCCTGATCCATTATGGCGGGTTAGGTCTTGTAAAAGTGCAGAGATAGGCAGGGGATTCTGACCACAGCATTCTCAGGCATCCATCTTTGTGGTTCTTGGCGTAAAATTCATCCTGTCATCATCTTGTTCCTGCAGGGATCTCTGAGCCTGATCAGCTCACTGTTGGTTTCATCTCAGTCATCTCATTCTGAGTTCTCTTGGTCATCATGGTCATTCTTCTTGGTGAGACTTTTCTGTCCCTGTTGTGTCCCGTTTCACTGGTGTTGATGTGTATTTGGCCTGGACTGCTCTGCCCTGCTGCACAGCTGGGTGTAGGGGTAATAGGACAAGTGCTGGGGACTTGAAATGTGTGATGTGGGGTGTAGTTGGGCTGTAGATGATATATGTACATTGAGATGAGATGTCTGGAGCTTTTAAATTATCCTGCAGCACTCTGACTTGTTTCCTAACTTTCTTTCTGATGCAGATAGAATAAATCTGTGGATACAAGTAAGATTGGAGTTTCTTTGGATTTTTGCTCCCACAAAATACAGATAATTCTTGGATAGGAGTGACTTGACATGTTTCATTCCCACTTAAAATCAGAGCAGAGGAAGCAGATTTTAAATCATTTCATGGACTCACACCAACTTCCTGGCTGTTCCAAAAGTTTTCAATGGTAGAAGTTCCTGAGCTTGTTTGAGCAAAGCATTTGTCTGCTGTCTTCCCTGCCATGCAGTATCTGCTGAACGGGGTGTAAATTTCCCTAAGCTAGTAAGGAACCTCCCTGTGATTCTGTAATTTCCAAAGGAACAGCATGAAGTCACTTTTCCTTTTCTTGTCTCTTTTGCTTGACTAGTGCTCAAAGACAGGAATGACTCCATAACTCTATGTGGTGACTTGTTAGTTTGGTGGGGGTTTTTTGCAAGTGCAGGGCTAAAATGTGATGTAAGAAGAGGCTTTTTTTTTTTTTTGCAGCATTAGAGAAATGCTTTTGCATGAGGTGTTGAAGGTCAGTTGTTTCACAAGTTCAAAGGGAGGGAAACCAAACCAAACTGATGGCAATACTCCTTTAAGCAAGGCTTGGCATATATTTGAGCAATTAATTCAGCAGTTTTTTTGGTGTTATTGCTGATATTTTGGTTGTGTTTGGTTTTCTGTGCATTCAACTAATTGTCAGTGTTTCTCATACAGTACGAGTGTACCACTTAGTGTTTTTCAATAAAAGCAAGCAGTTGTGGTATAAAGGAAGAATAATCTCAAAAAGTGTTTTGGATTTTTGAAGCCAGGGCATTTCATGGGAGGCTGACAGAGTAACATAGGTCCAACCAATTTGGTCATATCATATGTTCTCCGTTTATTGCTTCAAAATGGTCGTTTATATACAGTCTCAGATAGTTTATGTGAACAGGTGTTTTCTAATTGGTACTAGATTAAAAAGGAATGTAAACAATCTTAACTTTAAGGTCACCACGGTAAAATTACTAAAACTACATTAATTAAATCCAAGCACACCTTAATAGAATTTCTAACTGCGCCACAAGCTTGCTCACTACTAACAAGGCCTAAATCTGAGGCCTTACCCAGAATAGCTCAGGCCCAATTACAAAGTGGGATGTGCCCACTAAAAAATTTTGCAACAATTCCCCTTTTTTCTTTTGCCATTGAAAAGCAATGGCAGGTGAGCAGGCATTGGCGCTGGAAAAGAAAAGTGACAGCTATAGATGTTTAACACGATGAGCAGTCCAACCATGTTGCAGCTTTTTTGACACTTGGGCTAAAACACTGATTTAAACAAACATTCTAACTTTCAACATTCTGCTCATCTTTTGGCTGCCTCTTTTAGCTTTTACTTTAACAAAAATAACTGGTTCTTACTTAACTTTAAATATTAAATATAACAAAAACACTAATTGGTTATTACTTAACTTTAGGTATTCAAAACACTTATCACTAAACTTATTCCTAACAAACTAAAACTTAATCTTAAATTCAACTTAACAACTAAACTTAACAATTAAACTTAACAACTATGATTATATAATTATTTTCCTGCTCTTAACAAAGTTAGTTTTCAGCAGTCTGAGGGTTGTCACAAGGCTCTCCAGGTAAATCGTCGTCGGCACTGTTGTTATCACCGTTAGCTGGTATCTCTGATTGAGGACACGCACGAGTGAATCGACTCGGCACCCAGACAGATCTTGATTTTCCTGTAGAAACACACATGTATCCACGACCATTAAACAAAACAGGACTGGGTCCCTCCCATTCACCCGTCTGCATGTTCTTATGATAAACATAAAGTCCTGGGATCGCCTGTGGTCTTCCCTCTTTCACTGTATAATGGTGTATCATGACTGCAGGTTCTTCTCTTCCTTCTGCTAAACATAAAAAGTTTAGAGTGAACAATACCTTAGACAATCGACTAGCTACATCAACTTCACCATTCTGCTTCTGCTTCGCTAGGTATTCTTTTAGGGTACGATTGGCCCTTTCTACAATGGCTTGGCCTGTAGGGGAGTGGGGGATTCCGGTGGTATGTTTCACCCCCCATGTCTGCATAAATCTGGTAATTCGCCGACCGGCATAGGCAGGACCATTGTCGGTCTTGATCTCTACAGGCACACCCATCACAGCAAAGCAGACAGATAGGTGTCTCTCAACATGCAAAGCTTTTTCTCCTGGTTGTGCCGTGGCCCAGATAAATTTAGAATAGGTATCTATTGTGACATGGACATATTTCAATCTCCCAAACTTTGGAACATGGGTTACATCCATCTGCCATAATTCTAAAGCTTTCAACCCTCTTGGGTTTGTGCCTAAACCAAGGCCTGGCCCATGATGGCTACACTGAGGGCAGGCACGCACAATCCCTTGGGCATCATTCAGGGAAATCTGAAATTGTCGGTGCAGGGCCCTAGCATTTTGGTGAAAAGTGTCATGACTGTTGCGAGCCTTCTCAAACTCATTCTGCGGGGGGACATGGACAAGGCAGCTGACGGCAGCATCTGCCCGCGCGTTGCCTTCTCCTAAACCACTGTCGCAGAGATGGCTCCGAATGTGCATGACACAGAAGACATGCTGACACTGCCTCAGCACGCTTCGCAAGAACAGGAACAATTCTCCAAGGCGCTGATTTTGAGTTGACCTGATGAGTGCATCTTCAATCTTCAGCAATTTCAGGGTTATTCCATGGTGCTTCAGGCAGGTCACTGTTGTCACTGTCGTCATCATTGTTGAAATGGCCTGTCTTGTCATGTCAAAAACGAGAAATGTCCGGTGGTGGTCTTTTGCTGTTGTGGGGATGGTTGACGTTGCATCCTGACAGAGCAGCTGCGATGATGTGTCCTTGTTTTTCCATGGCACCATGCATGGCATCATGCACGGCTGCTGTGAATGCTGCTGTTTGATTGTTTTGCTCAGCTCTTGTTGCATGCACAAGCATCTCATCAACTGCACAGCCTTGGGGGAGAGAAGCTAAAATGGCTCTGGTACGTGAATTGGCATTTTCAAAAGCCAAAGAGCGAAACAAATGCTCTTGAAGGTCTGGAGGCAAATCTTGTGCATCCTTTATGGCAGCAGACAGTCTATCAATAAATTGTCCATAAGGTTCTGTGGTTCCCTGCCTGATGTTAGAAAATGAAACAGGCTTCTTCTTGTCTGGAACCAACAGCAAAGCTTTGTGGGCTAATGTTTGAGCAATTTGATGAATCTCAGTAGGAAAAGTCAGCTGCACATTAGTTCTAGCATATGGTCCTTGCCCTGTTAGCATGTCAGGCTGGAGTGCCTACAAAGGATCTCCAACTGCTTGGTGTTTGTTTGCTTCTTCAAACGCTAAACGTTTCCATTCTCTTTCAAAAATGAGAAATTGTGAAGGGGTTAAAAGCAAAGATGCAATGTTTGAGCAGTCAGCAGGGCAAAGGACATCTGCAGTAAAAATGTATTGTATTATGTTCTTGGCTGCTTCTGATCTAATTCCATAGGTGCTAACTGTTTGCTTGGCTTGGCTTAACACTTTCCATTCGTGAGGCTCCCATCGAGCTTGGGCATTTTCTACAATCACTGGGCAAGCAAGGGAACTTGCTATATTAAAGTTGCCATCCTTCATGGCATCTTTTACTATTTTGGACCACCTGTTTGCAATCGGATTTGGCTGGGTGACTGCCAATGCCATGCAATCTTCCTTAGAACTCGGTCGGGTAGATAGTTTCGCGAGCCTCTCAACTCTGTGTCGCAACCCACGCGCGTGTTGTGGTTCTCTCTTTCGCCGTGCTGGACTGCGAAAATCGGGGCTGGGACTGTCCTGGTCTGAGTCGGAAACCGAGTCAGAATCAGAGGGCAGGAGGCACTGGGCTGCCGCGCGCCGGTGTGTCTTTTTAGCAAGCCGCGCCGTGGCCCCGGGATCCACGGCAGCTGCTGAGGACTCCGCGACGGAAGTGGGCATGGGCGCTGCCATGTTTGTTTTGGTCACGTGAACTCCCTGCGCCTGCGTCACCGCCTTGTCTTCCGGTGAGGGGGGGAGCTGCGGGTTTTTGGTTTCGTCACCGCCCCTGTCGCCACCCCTCTGTGTCGTCTCCTGAGCCGGCCCCGCTCCGCCCTCGGTCCCGCCTGCTGTCTCATCTTTCACCACGCCCCCAGACTCTGGCGGCTGGCGCGCTTCCTGTTCTCCTCTATTTTTTCCAGACAGAGACAAAGACCTTTCCTGCGCATCCACCACGCGGTTTTCAGCAGAACTTATAACATCTTGCAGGTTAGAATAAACGGGCGCTGCATTCCCCTTCACTGGATGGGTTGAATTGATGCCAAAAAATCTCGCTACCTTAGAGGATTTTTGCATATTTGTCAATTTTGCTGGCGTACTAATTTCCATGGCTCGGATCGCAGCCTGGGCTGCCTTTCGCTCGGCAACTAAAGTCTCTAAAGTAGTTAAAATTTTTTCCCAGACAGCGCCAAGTTCTTGAGCTATTTTTCCCTCTCGTCCTCCAGCAATCGCGGACTTCCACAACAAATTACCAATTTCTCTCCACTCGGCTTCAGAAAAAACGAGTGAAGAGTCGCTTAATTTCCCTTTCTTCCTGGCCCACAGGGCCAACTGTTCTACTTCACTTTCTTTAAATTTTTCGCCTCTCTTTGAGAGCATACTCATGAGAAGGCGGCTGGCCGCGAGCATCTCAGTATCCATTTTCTGTTCTTTCCTTTCTCTCTTCCCGCGGGCCGCTTACCTTCACCTTCCACGGCGTGCCGTTGTCTCACCCTGGGTAAAACGGAACGATTCACGCCTTCAGCCTCCCAGCTCCGAGTTAATTTGTCCCGCAAATCCTGCTCACCACCGGTCTGGGGGGGGCCGCTTGGCCCCGGAACTCCGGCAGGCTTGGAGACAAGCTCAGAGACTTCTGAACTCTAGTTTTTCAAGGTTTCACCGCATTAAAACGAAATCAAAAACGTATTGAAACAAAAAATCGTATTTAAACAAGCCAGCATCAAAGCATTAAAAAATCGTATTTAAACAAGTCAGCATTTAAGCATTAAAAAAATCGTATTTAAACAAGTCAGCAGCATCTAAGCATTAACAACTATGAATGTCCCTGGGTTCGGGCGCCATTTGAAGCCAGGGCATTTCATGGGAGGCTGACAGAGTAACATAGGTCCAACCAATTTGGTCATATCATATGTTCTCCGTTTATTGCTTCAAAATGGTCGTTTATATACAGTCTCAGATAGTTTATGTGAACAGGTGTTTTCTAATTGGTACTAGATTAAAAAGGAATGTAAACAATCTTAACTTTAAGGTCACCACGGTAAAATTACTAAAACTACATTAATTAAATCCAAGCACACCTTAATAGAATTTCTAACTGCGCCACAAGCTTGCTCACTACTAACAAGGCCTAAATCTGAGGCCTTACCCAGAATAGCTCAGGCCCAATTACAAAGTGGGATGTGCCCACTAAAAAATTTTGCAACAGATTTTGTTTGGTTTCTTTTTGTTACCCAACACTACTTGGCTTTACTACTGTGAGTTCTAAAGTTTTCTCCAAAATCTTGGAATGAATTTCCTCATTCCTCCCCACTGCTAGGCACTGTATCTCTTAGAAAAGCTTCTACCCTGATCTTGACTGCCCTGTTTTGAAGCAGTGCTCCAGTTTAGCCTGTAGTGATGGGTCTTACATCCTTTTCTGTTCAGGGAACTAAAACATTTTGTTATTGGCATACCTGCAAGAGGAGCTTACGTTACTGCAGTGTAATTAGTGAGGCACTTTCTGCTCTAACAGAAAGTTTTTGAATGCTGCTCAACAGCAATAGACCTCATTCTGCATGTTTGAAGGTGAGAGATGAGATGGTCACATCCCAGGAGCCTGATTTTGGGATGTTTTGTGCAACTGGCCCAGAAGCTTTTACGTCTGGGCTTTCCATACTCTGCCCATGGCAGGTCCGGCCTGTGCTTCAACTTAGAGCCCTCAGTCGGCAGGGCAGTGGACCTTTGGGGAAGTTCTTACAGCTCTACGTCATGCTTTATGAATTGTGATGATTTTCTGGAAGTGGGCTGTCCATTCTGACCCATTTTCTTCTCTCTCCTTGCAGACTGTACCTGCTGAAAGGCTGAGGGGAGGCCGGGATCTGCAAAATCTCTGACTCTCCGTGTCTCCCTGAGGCTGAAGCCGTGTTTGCTGTCAGTGACGACATAGGGGAGGATGCTAAAAACTGAAAACTTTGGGTTCTTTCCTCTGAATCCCAAGACTCTCTGCAGCTGTGGCCTGTATATCTCTTAAAAGAGTTTCTGGGTTTCGAAAGGTTTTTACATTCAGCAGTATTTATCTATAACTCAAAACCAGTCATACTGTATCAGTGTGGTGTTAATGACTTTATTTGAGTTGGTTAGTTAAAGCAAATCATTGATAAGGGGTTTTGAGCATCCCTTGGATGGCCCTTGGAGCTGGCAGCTCTTACTTCATTTCTCTTCATTCCTTTCATGTCTTTCAATTATTTCCTAAGCAATTACTGCAATGAGGATATACAGTAAGGACAACAGCATTTCTGCTCTGCTGGAGTGGGAAATGCAAGCCCAATTCCTTGGAGAGGTTGAAAGAATGGGGATCTGAGCCTCAAGCTGGGTTTTGACAGTGGGAATTTGATGAGGAAGAAAGAGGAGAGATCCCCCAGGAAGTGGTTAAGGGCAGTTCTGCTGGCTTTGGGTGCTCCTACCCCCCAAAAGTCATCCTGGTTAAATGGGACTTGAAGAAGCAGTGGGATGTGCCAGGGGGCCTGTGCTGGGACCCCCACACCCTGGTCAGGGGTGCTGGGAAGTGCCAGCTGCAGAGGAACCCTAGAGAGGGGCTGTGCTGGGACGCCTCAAATTCCAGCCAGAGATGCTGGGCACTGCTGGACCTTTGGGACACTGCTGAGAGGCCCCACTGCCTGATCCAGAGAGGTCTCCCATGATTTTCTGTGGTGCTTAGAACCTGGCAGGTCGTTACAGCCCCCCAGGTTGAAAATCCCATGGGAGCAGTTGGAGTCACAGACGATCACAGAGAAGCCAATCTGGGAGAGAGGAAATGAGCTGTTCCATAGATTTATTTCTCCCAATATGCTTTGAATTTATACCAGAATCTCTCCTCCCGTATCAGATCCCGTATCCTTGAGTTTTGAGTTTTCTCATAAAGAATTCTCTGCCCACGCTGGAGAAAACAACATTCCCTGGCACCGCAGGGAGCAGCGGTTTGGGGGGTCCTGGGGCCGGCACAGGGGGTCCCCGCGCCCCTGCCGGTCCCAGTGTGCATGAGGACATCGCCGCCGCCGTCCTCCCGTGCCAGAGCCCCGGCAGGACCCAGCGCGGCGCCGGCTGCAGGCGGAGCAGGAGCGGCTCCTGCCGCCCGTGCCGGTCCCGGTCCCGGTCCCAGCGCCGCACAGAGACCCACAGCCCGCCCGCCGCGGGAGAGGCGGCCCCGCTCGGGACTCCCAGCCTACACGGACAGGACCGGAACCCGAACTCCCGGTCCCATTCCCGGCCTCGCCTCAGCGCCTCGGGCTCCGCCCAGGGCCGGGAGCAGCCGCGGCTCGGCCCCGGTGTGAGGGCCTGGGCTGGCACAGGGGAGAGGGGCGGGGTCTGCCCCGGGAGAGGGGCGGGGCTGGGCCGCGGGGAGAGGGGCTGGGCCGCGGGCGTTGGTGCCGCCCCCAACCCGGGCAGGGCGGAGCGTCGGGGCGGGCTCGGGGGGGAGCCGAGGCGGTGAGGCGGGGCCCGGTGAGGCGGGGCCGGGCGGCACCGGGGGCGGGGCCGGGCGGCACCGGGGGCGGGGCGGGCGGCACCGGGGGGCCGGGGCCGGGCGGCACCGGGGCTTCGGGGGCGAACAGACAAAGCTCACGAAGGAAACGAACGCCCCCCCATTCCCACCCCGCCCCTCCCTCCCCGCTGGCTTGTCAGAGAAATCATAAACAAGCCAACCCAGCTCCTGAACTCTCAATGAATGTTTGAAACACTTCCACAGGAAGACAAGTTAGTAATGATCCCAAACGAAAAATTGCAAATGGAGGCTAATGATTGCTGCAGGAATTTCCTGCGGAATTATGAACCTCACACATACAGAATTTTGGAAGTGCATCCCAATTTCAGCCTTGGGCACCTGTAGGAGAAGAGGGAATCTTATCCACAGCAAGGCAAGCCCGGTGCCCCAGTGTGTCAGGTGCAGACAATGAGGTGTCCAGGGAACGAGCAGCAAATCCCCTCTTGCCCCTGCCCTCACACTCGGAGTGGCAGGTGCCCCAGGTGACAGCTGTAAAGGACGATGAGGGGACAGAGCAGCCACAGTTAAGAGCTGTTAGGATGATGAAGAGCCAGGTGAGAGCTGTAAAGGAGAACAATGAGCGGAGAGGGCAGTGCCAGGTGAAAGCTGTTAGGATGATGAGGAGACAGAGCAGTGCCAGCTGAGAGCTGTAAAGGAGAACAATGAGCCGAGAGGGCAGTCCTAGGTGAAAGCTGTTAGGATGAATAGGGGACAGGGCAGCCGCAGATAAGCGCTGTTAAGATGACGAGGGGACAGGGCGGCGCCACCTGAGACCTGTAAAGGATAATGAGGAGGCAGCTTCTGCTGGGGCTGCTTTGCAAGGGGAGCCTCAGCTTACTTTGGCATGGAGCTCCTGGAGGAGGGAGGTTTATGGTGTGTTCCCGGGGGTGTCTCATGCAATCAAAGGTGAGCCCATCTCTCACGAACTGCAGGAGTATGTGGATGCACTCGGCTGTGGTGCACTGCTAAAATAAGGTGCCGAGGAACAAGCCTTTGTGCTAGACAGCTGCAGCAGGTAAGCCAGTGTGGATTTGAATGGGGGGCTTTTCTCTTTTCCATTTTCCCTTGCTAATCCCTCCCTGGTGCTCCTAGAAAAAAAGAAAAGTGGGGCTTATGAGGGCAAAGGAGTTTAAATTAAGGGAAGAAATTCCTCTTTTGTTATTATTGGTAAAAAAAGGTTTTAAAATCTCCCTTTTCCTATCACTTGAGAGACTTGAGGGAAACCTCTCCTCTTCTGTTTTTGTCAGGGACTAAATTGAAGGGAAGAATACATTTATTTGCCATTATACTGGTTTAAGGTGAGGCGAATGCCTGCTCTTGCCTGAGTTTCAGGGGTTAAATTGAAGGAAACCCCGGCTTTTCCAGCATTTGAAGGGTTTAAATCGGGTTTTGCTGCTGTGTTTGGGGACGCTTCTGAGTCGCGCTCCTGCCCCGAGTGCCTTGCGTGCGTTCACCGCTGGCATTCATTGTTTTGGGGGGAATGTCGCAGCCGAGCAATGTTTGTTTTGGGGGTAATGTCGCAGTTCAGCCCCGCCGGCGCGAGGTGAGCTGTGCTGGGTGGGCAGGCGGGAGGCGCGGCACGGAGCTCTCTGCCCGCTCCGGGCGCGCGGGGTTCGCTTCGCCCCCCCAGCCCGGTGCCGCGGGGCGGGCGGGTCTTTTGTACGGGACAGGCCAGCGTGCCGGAGGGGCGGCTTTGGTGCCGGGACCCGCGGTTCCGTTCGGTGCCGGGAGCGCGGAGCGGCTTTGGTGCCGGGAGCCGGGTTCCGTTCGGTGCCGGGAGCGCGGAGCGGCACAGCGTGCCAGAGGGGCGGCTTTGGTGCCGGGACCCGCGGTTCCGTTCGGTGTTGGGAGCGCGGGACAGTCCAGCGTGCCGGAGGGGCGGCTTTGGTGCCGGGACCCGCGGTTCCGTTCGGTGCCGGGAGCGCGGAGCGGCTTTGGTGCCGGGAGCCGGGTTCCGTTCGGTGCCGGGAGCGCGGAGCGGCACAGCGTGCCAGAGGGGCGGCTTTCGTGCCGGGACCCGCGGTTCCGTTCGGTGTTGGGAGCGCGGGACAGTCCAGCGTGCCGGAGGGGCGGCTTTGGTGCCGGGACCCGCGGTTCGTTTCGGTGTTGGGAGCGCGGAGCGGCTTTGGTGCCGGGAGCCGGGTTCCGTTCGGTGCCGGGAGCGCGGGGCCGGCCCGGGCACCGCGTGCCGCCGCTGCCGGGGCTCGCGGGGTCTCCCCGGTCCCCCCGCACCGTGAAACGGCGCCAGCCACGGAGCGAGTCCCGGCAAGGGGCGCTGGGTGCCGGTGCCGTGGCTCTCCCGGCGCGGGGCAGCCCCGCCTGCAGGAGGAGAAAAAGAAACAGTTTCAGCAAATCTTTTCGTTTTGGATAATAAATAAGAAGTTAGTTTTAAAAAGTAAAGAATGGGGGTTTTTTTTGTTAGGTAATATGTTTGAGGGAATTTGGGGGAACAGGAAAGAGGTCGTATTATTTTATAATAATTATATATATAATATATATATTATAATAATTATATCCATAAAATATATACTATATATTTTTATATAATTATATTTTATATTATGCATATTATGCATTATGCATAATATTTTTTGTAGCATAATATATTATATAATAGATATAATAGATTGTATAGTATATATTAGACGTATTATATTATATATATTATCTATAATATTATTAAACATTATATATATCATAATATATACATAATAATATATATAATATTTTTAATATAATATTTAAGCATTCCGGTTAAATCTCTCTGCATTCTGCTTTTAAAATGTGTCTGCTTTTGTAACATATATGATATATAAAATATAAATTTTATATATAATATAATACATATATATATATAATATAATATTATTTAATAGATATAATAGATTATATAATAGATATTATATGTATTATATTTATTATATATTTTATATATAATATAATGTATTGCATATACACTATAGTATGTTATATACGGTATATATAACAATATGTCTCATTTCAGGACATTTTTTATTTTATTTTGGGTTGTCAGCTTAATGCTCAAATTAATATATTTTAACTGTGTATGCATTTATATATAGATAAAGTTAAATATAGACAGTGGCAGTGCTATTTAATAGATAGTGATATTTATGTGTGACTTTTACTCAATATTACATTGTTTGGTGGTATAAAGTGTTTTATTTTTTGGCTCTTATTTATTATGTGTAGTTTAGGTTTTGAATGCAGATAACTTTATGGATGGGTTTGTTTGTATTTGAGGTAGAATTAATTTAAGTAGCTTTTAAAATGGACTTCTGATACGTGTTACTGAGGTGTTGTTTTTGTTTATTGTATGTAAGCATTCAAATTGGGCAGGGCCAGCCTGGCTGGTGGAGGTTTGGATGTTTTGTTAGATGCAGTTCTTTTTTTTAAAAAGTTTTTTTTCTGTTGAGTAGTTTCAAGATGGTTTTTAATAACTTATTGTGTAGTTCTATTTTGTTGATAGATGGTGTATGATAAGGGATATGGTCTATTTATTTAATGTGGGGTTTTTTCTTAGTTTATGTGTGGCTCATGTTACAAACGACAGTTCTCCAGTATTCCGATTTGGAGGTTTATTGGAAAATGACAAAATGAGATCGAAAAGAGGCAAGTCCCACATTCAAACGGCAGCTCTGAGCCCGGGTTTCCAGCTGCCGGGTGAACTCAGACCCAGCCTCTATCGCACTGGGTCCCCCATAGTTCACACCAACCATCTCTCGAAGGTTAGTTTTGATAAGGTTTTTAGGCCCCGAGGCTAGTTTTCTGTCCAGTCTGAATATACCGGTAGGATTTCCGTCTACCTGGAGTGAGAGTAGAATAGAATTCCGGGAAATCTGCTCACATCTCTGGATCTGTCTATGAATTATTCCTGAAGTCTTCACTAAACATGCCTATGAATTATTCTTGAAGCTCCTGCCAGACGAACATGTCTTGGTTTTGGTTTGGTCTCGGGGAGTGTCAGAATTCCAGGAGGATGGAGTGATTGGATTTCCTGAGAGCTGGATCAGTTCTGATGCGCCTTAATGATCGTTATCTGGCACCTCTTTGGCACGGTCCACCCCTCATTGATATGGAGAATACAGGTCTATTGTTCTATGGGCAGGCCAGTTACCTACCCCGCCCTTTGTTGGTTTGGTTGCAAGGGGGTACCTTTTAGCACACTTTGTTAAATCAAACCATATAATTATAACAGTAAAAAACTCGAATTAAACTACATTTTTATAACAATCAGATTGTTTTAGAATTGAGTTTTGCTTGTTGAATTTTATTTTGTTGTGTATGATGCTTTTAAAGGCTATGTTTTCTAAGGTTTACAATGTGTAAAGAGCTGTGATGTGAGGTATAGGGAAGGTTTTTATTTATTTGTTTTAGAGGAGAGGTTTTTATTTATTTAGTGGTGGTTTCTATCATGCCGAATTTGTAGTGTTTGATTTGCGGGGGTTTGAGGTAGTGTGATATAGTTTTTGTGTTAGGGTTTGCTAATATTTATAATTGGATTATTGTTTATTATAGGGGTTTATTTATTTGGCTTGTTTGATTGCAGTATATGTTTTATAGTTATGGATCATTTCGAAGATACTGCTTATGGTGAAATTGATCTTTTGGTTTTGTGCTGATGGTGAAATTGATCTTTTGGCTTTTTTGGTTTTGTGTGTATTTATTGGTGGTATTTTGGTTTTGATGGCTTGAGGCAATATGGGTTTGTTGAGTTAGGAATAGTTTTTTTGGTGTTGTTAATTTAAGTTTATTTGTGATGTTTTTATTTTGATTAGTTTGATTGGTTTGTTGTTTTGGTGTTTATTAGTTTTATTTTTCAGAATGTAGGTGTTGATATGGTGGAGTTTTTTAGGTAGTTTTTTGGGGTAGTGGTGTCTCTTTTTTACTAGTTGAGATTTTTTCATGTTGTTAAATAGTTTGGCTATTTTAATTTTATAGAGTATTGGTTATTATTTTAGAGTTAGTGTAGAGAGACAGTTTTGGTTATTTTTAAAATCATGTTTAGGGTCAATTGTACAGTTTTGACTTCAGTAAGTTGGTTTGATTTATCTTTTGTACTAGTTTTTGTAGTTAGTTGTGTGGGATTCTATATGGCTATTATTATTTTAGTTTTGTTCCGTTTCCATGATGTGATGCTGTTGTTATTGAAAAGAGTGTAGTGTGGTTTGTTGGCTGGTAGTTGGTTTTATGGTGGAGTCTTTTACTTTGTGTTTGTTTTGAGTTTTTTTGTTTAAGAGATTAGAGTTTTTATTGGGTTAATTTGTAGTTATTTTCAAGATTTTAGGGACATATAGATTTCTGATATGGGTGCAGTGTATGAAGACACGAATTTCCTTATTTTATGTGATATTGGTAGCGTAGTGGGTAGAGGGCATTTTGTAGTGGTTATTTTAAATGTTTGAGGCTTTTTGGCACTTAAAATATTTGTTTTGGAGGAAGTTTGCTTGGAATGTTTAGGGTTTGGAGTTATTTACAAGGGGTTTTTAAAATATTATTTTTAATTAGGTGCTTTTAGGTTTTTTTACAGTTAAAATTTGTAACTTTTTGTTATGCTAGTGTAATAAGTATAATAGATAAATTCGTGTATGTAATACGGATTTGAGCTACTAATAAGAAACTACCCAAGGATGTCTCCAAGATTCCAAAGTTCCAAAACATATTTACAACTGTAACGACGAGGCAGAGCAAGAAGATGGCCCATCCATCAAGGGTGGACCCTCACTTCACAGCTCTTCAACATCCGATACCGATCTTGGTAGAGATCCTGGACGATCAGATCACCCCTCCCAAGACGAATTCCGGAAGAACTATCAAGCAACCTTTTCATGCAGACAGGACTCTTTTGGGAAAATTAAGAAACACAGCATGCCTGGACTTTCAATAGACTTGGCGTTAGAGTAAAAAAACTGTATAAAACCCACAGGCTGAAACATAGCAGTGTAGCAGAATTCGGACTACCGCTACTCTGTCCACCCAACTTTCGATCGATTGTTGTCCTGTTTTTATTGTAGCTTTAATTCAGTGTTGGAAATTTTGCCAATAAACCCTGCTATTTTTGAATTGGCTTCTAATCATTTATAACACTAGTAATAGAAATAGGTTTTGATTTTGTATGTAGCGATGGGATTAGCACATATGGCATACTAGTGTTGTCTAAGGATTTATAATAATAATATAAATATAATATATATAATTAATAATAATGTAAATTTTCATGGTTTTGATTTGTTAGGTTAATGAATTTATATAGTTCAATAGACATGGGGTTTTTGATTTTATTTGGTTAGAGGCAGGTCATTTTAAGTTTTGGGGGGGTTCTGGGTTTATATTTTGGAGGGGTTTTGAGGGGATTGCACATGGGGTTATTTTTATTACGTTTAGTAGTTTGACTATGGGTGATTAGGGTTGGCTTTTTTTGGTGGAGTTGTTTTTGAGTTTTCTTTTTTCAAGTTTGTATGTTTGTGTGGTTAGGGCAGTGGTGTTTCTGGTGGAGCTCTAAGCATCCATTACTGTTTGTGTGTTTTAGGTGGTCCACTCCTGTTACACTGAAATCCCCTCACAGACCAGCCATCAGATCTGCTGAGATCATGCACTGATGTTTGATTTTCTTTATTGTAGCTGACAAAGAGGGAACAACCCGGTGACAACAGGGAATTCCCAGATGTGGAGACAGCTTTCCTTCGCACCCGACGTGCATTCTCATCCCCGGATATCCAAGAGGTAAGTGGGGGGCTACGGCTCACAGAGGGGATGAAAGGAGGGTGCCAGCTTGGGAGTCACCGGGGGGATTTTTGAGTCAGGTTTGGAGACCCACAGGATTAGCGTGCACCAGGGATGCCTGGCCCACCCTGTATCCACACATACATACAATAGACACACTGTGGATCGTGGAGAGACGCCGGGGATGCCTACCCAAGGGCGGACGGAGCCCGGGGTGGGGGGTCTGCACGCCGTGTCCGCTATTATCCCAGTGTTTCTAGTCGTATTGCGTCACAGCACGATGGACTGTGCGCGTGCGGACACGTATGCATTTACAAGATATACAAGATACATTCATACTCTACCTATAGAGACATGTGCATATATACGGTATATACATATACCGTATATATGCATACATAGTACACACATGCACACTATATACACATATACACAATATGTAGATCCATATACACATAGATATGTACAATATGTATAACATGTAGATACTAAATAGTGTATACATATGTATCGTATATACATCGGTATATACATATGAATATATAGCAGTATATATGTAGTGGACATGTAGATATACACTAGAGCATACATACACATATATCCCATAGTATATATATGCACCATACATATATACACTATATACACTATAGGCAGTAGATACATAGCACATATATATGCATACACATATAGATATATCTATATTGCTATGTATATATATATGTCGAGCATATATATAGTATCACTGCATATACATATATACACACCGTATATATATGTATACTATGTAGACACATATATACACACCATATATGTACACCATATATATACCACATTTGGCGTACATACATATACATATATATATACATACATATATACGTACATATATACATATATGTATACATGTATACACACATATGTGTGTATATATGTATGTGTATATATATGTATGTGTATATATGTATGTGTATATATATACACTCAACATACATGGTGTACATATATATACACATATATAAACACACATATATATACATATATATACACACACCATATATGGTGTATACATATATACATGTCGAGCATATATACATATGGTATCACAGCATATACATATATAGACACTGTATATAGATGTACACTATGTATACACATATATACACACCATATATATACACTATATATATACACCACATACGGTGTACATACATATATACATACATATATATATACACACATATGTATACATATATACACGCATGTGTGTGTATATATGTATGCGTATATATGTATGTTTGTGTATATATGTATGTGTATATACATATATACACATATATAAACACACATACATATACATATATACACACACACCATATATGGTGAATACATATATACATGTCGAGCATATATACAAATAGTATCACAGTATATACATATATAGACACCGTATATATATGTACACTATGTATACACTATAGCCAGTAGATACATAGCACATATATATATGCATACACATATAGACATATCTATATTGCTATGTATATATATATGTCGAGCATATATATATAGTATCACAGCATATACATTTATAGACACCGTATATATATGTATACTATGTATACACATATATATACACCATATATATACACCATATATATACACCACATATGGCGTACATACATATACATATATACATGTGCATAGATATACATACATATGTATACGTATATATATATACACACACGTACATGTGCATCTATGTATGTGTATACATATATGTATGCGTATATATGTATGTGCATATATGTACACCATATATATACCTATATGTATACATATACACACACACACACCATATATGGAGTATACATATATGCATGTTGATCATATAATTAGTATCACAGCATATACATATATAGACACCGTATATATATGTACACTATGTATACACATATATACACACCACATACGGCGTATACATGTATATATATACATACATCTGTATGTATCTATGTACATATATACACACACACGTATGTGTATATATGTATGTGTATATATGTATGTGTGCATATATATACACCATACATGGTGTATATATATATATATACACGTATATACACATATACATACACATATTTATACACACACACCATATATGGCGTATACATATATTCATGTCGAGCATATATATAGTTTCACAGCATACACATATATAGACACCGTATATATATGTACACTTTGTATACTCTATAGCCATTAGATATATAGCACATTTTTATGCATACACATATAGATATATCTATAATGCTATGTATATATATGTCGAGCATATATATAGTATCACAGCATATACATATATACACACTGTATATATATGTATACTATGTATACACATATATATACACCATATATATACACCATATATATATACACCACATATGGCGTACATACATATACATATATACATGTGCATAGATATACATATATATGTATGTGTATATATACATATATATACACATACGTACGTGTGTATCTATGTATGTGTATACATATATGTATGCGTATATAGGTATGTGTATATATACACCAAATATATACATATACGTATACATATACACACACACACCATATATGGTGTATACATATATACATGTCGAGCATATATATATAGTGTCACAGCATATCCATATATAGACACCGTATATATATGTACACTATATATAGACATCTATATACCCCATATATATACACACACCATATATATACATCACATATGGCGTACATACATATACGTATATACATACATACATACATATGTGTATATATACATATATACACACAGACATGTGTGCATATATGTATGCGTATATATGTATGTATGCTTATATATGTATGTGTATATGTATATACACATATATATACATATATGTATATATATACACACACCCCCCATATATGGTGTATACATATATGTACATCTCGAGGATATATATAGTATCACAGCGTATACATATATAGACACCGTATATATATGTACACTATGTATACACTATAGCCAGTAGATACATAGCACATATATATGCATACACATATAGATATATCTATAATGCTATGTATATATGTCGAGCATATATATAGCATCACAGCATATACATATATACACACCGTATATATATGTACATATATATGTATCTGTATACACATATGTATACACCATATGTATACACCATATATATACAACACATATGGTGTACATACATATATATATACCTGTGTATAGATATACATACATATATATGTGTATATATACATACATGTCTACATATATATACACACACAAATGTGTGTAGACATGTATATGTATGTATATATGTATGCATATGTATGCATGTGTATATATATATACACCACATATATACATATATGCATACATATACACACACACCCCATATGTGGTGTATACATATAGACATGTCGAGCATACATATATAGTATCACAGCATATACATATATAGAGACCGTATATATATATGTACACTCTGTATACACATATATATACACCATATATATACATCACATATGGCATACATACATATACATATATACATGTGTATAGATATACATACATATATATGTGTATATACACATATATGTATACATATATATACACACACATACATGTGTATACATGTATGTGTATGTATACATGTATGCGTATATATGTATGTGTATATATATACTACATATATATACATATATGTATACATATACACACACACCATATATGGTGTATACATATATACAAGTCGAGCATATATATAGTATCACAGCATACACAAAGATAGACACCGTATATATATGTACACTATGTATGCTCTATAGCCAGTAGATACATAGCACATATATATGCATACACATATAGATATATCTTTATTGATATGTATATATATGTCGAGCATATATATAGTATCACAGCATATACATATATACACACCGTATATATATGTATACACATATATATACACCGTATATATACACCGTATATATACACCACATATGGCGTACATACATATACATATATACATGTGTATAGATACACATACATATATATGTGTATATATACATATATGTATACATATATACACACACACACATATATGTATGCATATATATGTATGTGTATATATATACACACCATATATATACATATATGTATACATATACACACACACACCATATATGGAGTATACGTATATGTACATCTCGAGCATATATATAGTATCACAGCATATACATATATAGACACCGTATATATATGTACATTGTGTGTACACATATATATACACCACATATATACACCACATATATACACCACATATGGCGTACATACATATATATATATACACCTGTGTATAGATATACATACATATATATGTGTATATATATACATACATGTCTACATACATATACACATACATACGTGTGTAGACATGTATGTGTATGCATATATGTATGCGTATATAGGGATGTGTATATATATATACCACATATATACATATATGCATACATATACATACACACCCCATATGTGGTGTATACATATAGACATGTCGAGCATACATATATAGTATCACAACATATACATATATAGACACCGTATATATATGTACACTATGTGTACACATATATATACACCACATATATACACCACATATGGCGTACATACATATACATATATGTATATCCACACATACACACATACACATCCACACATACATATAATAGACACACTGTGGATCGTGGAGAGATACGTGGGACGCGTACCCAGGGCAGACGGAGCCCACGGGGGGGTCTGCACGCCCTGTCCACTATTACCCCACCGGATTCGGTCGTATCGTGCCACGGCACGATAGGCGGCACGCGTGTGGACACGTACGCGTTTACAAGATATACGAGATACATTCATACTCTACCTCTAGAGGCATGTGCATATGTATGGTATATACATATACTGTATATATGCATACACAGTACACATATACATACCATATACACAGATACACAATATGTAGATCCATATACACATATATATGTACGATATGGGTAACAGATAGATACTATATAGTGTATACATATGTATCATATATACATATGAATATATAGCAGTATATATATAGTGGACATGTAGATATACACTAGAGCATACATACACATATATCCCATAGTATATATATGCACCATACATATATACACTATATACACTATAGGCAGTAGATACATAGCACATATATATGCATACACATATAGATAACTCTATATTGCTATGTATATATATGTCGAGCATATACATAGTATCACAGCATATACATATATACACACTGTATATATATGTATACTATGTATACACATATATACACACATATATACACACATATATATACACACCACATATGGCGTATATACATATCCATATATATATACATACATATATGTGTACATATATACATATATGTATACATATATACACACATATATGTGTGTACATATGTACATGTATATATATGTATGTGTATATATGTACGTGTATATATATACACCATACACGGTGTACATATATATACACATATATACACATATATATATACATATATACACACACCATATATGGTGTATACATATATACATGTCGAGCATATATACATATAGTATCACAGCATATCCATATATAGACACTGTGTATCTATATGTACACAATGTATACACATATATATACACCATATATATACACTATATATATACACCACATATGGTGTACATACATTTGCATATATAAATGTGTATATATAGACATACATATAGATGTATATATATACATATATGTATGCATATGTACACACACACACATGTGTGTATCTATGTATGCGTATATATGTATGTGTATATATATACACATATTTATACATATACATATACATATATACAAACACATACCATATATGGTGTATACATATATACATGTCGAGAATATATATATGTAGTATCACAGCATATACATATATAGACACTGTATATATATGTATACTATGTATACACATATATACACCACATATGGCTTATATACATATACATATGTACATGTGTATATTTACACACACATATAGATGTATACATATATACACACACATGTGTATATATGTATGTGTGTATATATACATGTGTATATATGCATGTGTGCATATATATACACCATACATGGTGTATATATATACACACATATATATACACATATACATACACATATGTATACATATTTCTACACACACCATATATGGGTGTATATATGTATGTGTATTTATATGTATGTGTATATATGTATGTGTGCATATATATACACCGTACATGGTGTATATATATATATACACATAGATATACTCATATATATTCACATATGTACACATATATATACACACACACCATGTATGGGAGTATACATATATACATGTCGAGCATATATATAGTATCACAGCATGTACATATATAGACACCCTATATATATGTACAGTATGCCTACACATACATACACACCACATATGGCGTATACATTTATACATGTATATATATATATACACATACATCTATATGTATCCATATACCTATATACACACACACATGTATGTATATATGTATGTGTATTTATATGTATGTGTATATATGTATGTGTGCATATATATACACCATACATGGTGTATGTGTATGCACATATTTATACACATATGTATACATATTTCTACACACACACCATGTATGGGTGTATATATGTATGTGTATTTATATGTATGTGTATATATGTATGTGTGCATATATATACACAATACATGGTGTATATATACATACACATAGATATACTCATATATATACACATATGTACACATATATATACACACCCCCCATGTATGGGAGTATACATATATACATGTCGAGCATATATAGAGTATCACAGCATATACATATATAGACACCCTATATATATGTACAGTATGCCTACACATACATACACACCACATATGGCATATACATTTATACATGTATATATATACACATACATCTATATGTATCCATATACCTATATACACACACACGTACGTATATATGTATGTGTGTATATGTATGTGTATATATATATGTGTGCATATATATACACCATACATGGTGTATGTATATGCACATATTTATACACATATGTATACATATTTATACACACACACCATGTTTGGGTGTATACATATATACATGTCGAACATATATATAGTATCACAGTATATACATATATAGACACCCTATATATATGTACACTATGTATACACATACATACACACCACATATGGCGTATACATTTATACATGTATATATATATACATACATCTATATGTTTCTATATACCTATATACACACACACATGTACGTATATATGTATGTGTATATATCTGTATGTGTATATACATATGTATGTGCGCATATATATACACCATACATGGTGTACATATATATATACACATATTTATACACATATGTACACATATATATACACACACACCATGTATGGGAGTATACATATATACATGTTGAGCATATATATAGTATCACAGCATATACATATATAGACACCCTATATATATGCACACCATGTGTACACATATATACACACCACATATGGCGTATACATGTATACATGTATATATATATACATACATCTATATGTATCTATATACCTATATACACACACACATGTATGTATATATGTATGTGTATATATGTATGTGTGCATATATATACACCATACATGGTGTATGTATATGCACATATTTATACACATATGTAGACATATTCATACACACACACCATGTATGGAGTATACATATATACATGTCGAGCATATATATAGTATCACAGCATATACATATATAGACACCCTATATATATGTACAGTATGCATACACATACACACACACCACATATGGCATATACATGTATACATGTATATATATACATACATCTATATGTATCTATATACCTATATACACACACACATGTACGTATATATGTATGTGTATATATCTGTATGTGTATATATCTGTATGTGTGCATAAATATACACCATACATGGTGTACATATATATATATATACACATAGATATACACATATGTAGACATATTCATACACACACACCATGTATGGAGTATACATATATACATGTCGAGCATATATATAGTATCACAGCATATACATATATAGACACCCTATATATATGCACACTATGCATACACATACACACATCATATGTAGCCACACGATACATACACTATATATATGTATATATATATACACACACCATTTATGGTGTGTACATACGTGTGTACATATATAAGTGTATACAAATATATACATATATATACACACAAACATATATATACACTGTACATGGCGTACAGAGATATATACACACACACACACCAGATGTGGTGTATACATATACATACACCACATATAATCATAGTGAATACCAGCGTGTATATATAGTGCATATATATACATATAGTGCATTCATGTCTAACCATATACACCATCTAGAGTGTGTATATACACTGTATATACATACAATTCACCATGCGCCCCCTGCCGACCATGCACCAGTACTGCACTACCATTGAGTCACCACTACAGCACCCCCTGCTGTCCATTCACGAGTACTGCACTGCAATGATTTGCCAGTATTGCGCCCCCTGCCGTTGATATTTCAGTACTGCAATACCACACCCCCTGCTGTTGACTGGTCAGTTTTCAAGACCCACCCCGAGGCCCTGATTGGTCAGTTTCCAAGCCCCACCCCGAGGCCCTGATTGGTCAGTTTCCAAGCCCCACGCCGAGGTCCTGATTGGTCAGTTTTCAAGCCCCACCCCGAGGCCCTGATTGGTCAGTTTTCAAGACCCACCCCGAGGCCCTGATTGGTCAGTTTTCAAGCCCCACCCCGAGGCCCTGATTGGTCAGTTTTCAAGACCCACCCCGAGGTCCTGATTGGTCAGTTTTCAAGCACCAACCTGAAGCCCTGATTGGTCAGTTTTCAAGACCCACCCCGAGGCCCTGATTGGTCAGTTTTCAAGCCCCACCCCGAGGCCCTGATTGGTCAGTTTCCAAGCCCCACCCCGAGGTCCTGATTGGTCCGTTTTCAAGCCCCAACCTGAGGCCCTGATTGGTCAGTTTTCAAGACCCACCCCGAGGTCCTGATTGGTCAGTTTTCAAGCACCAACCTGAAGCCCTGATTGGTCAGTTTTCAAGACCCACCCCGAGGTCCTGATTGGTCCGTTTTCAAGCCCCAACCTGAGGCCCTGATTGGTCCGTTTTCAAGCCTCAACCTGAGCCCCTGATTGGTCCGTTTTCAAGCCCCAACCTGAGGCCCTGATTGGTCCGTTTTCAAGCCCCAACCTGAAGCCCTGATTGGTCCGTTTTCAAGCACCAACCTGAAGCCCTGATTGGTCCGTTTTCAAGACCCACCCTGAGGCCCTGATTGGTCAGTTTTAAAGCAGCACCCTCCCCAAGCCCTGATTGGTCAGTTTTCAAGCATTTGGGGAGTTTTGGGGTTTTTGGGGAGTTTTTTAGGAGTTTTTTGGGGTTTTTAGGGAATTTTGGGGCATTTTGGGGTTTATTGGGAAGATTTTGGGGTTTTTTGGGGGATTTTTGGGGAATTTTGAGGTTTTTAGAGTTTTTTGGGGGGTTTTTTGAGGGTTTTTTCTGTGTTTTTGTGGATTTTTGGGGAATTTTTGTGGAATTTTGGGGTTTTTAGAGGTTTTTGGGGGGATTTTTGAGGGTTTTTTCTGTGTTTTTGTGGTTTTTTGGAGGATTTTTGTGGAATTTTAGTGTTTTTAGAGGTTTTTGGAGGGTTTTTTCTGTGTTTTTGTGGTTTTTTGGGGGATTTTTGTGGATTTTTGGGGTTTTTAGAGGTTTTTGGGGGGTTTTTTGAGGGTTTTTTCTGTGTTTTTGTGGTTTTTTGGGGTATTTTTGTGGAATTTTGGGGTTTTTAGACGTTTTTGGGGGGTTTTTTGAGGGTTTTTTCTGTGTTTTTGTGGTTTTTTGGGGGATTTTTAGGAAATTTTGGGGATTTTAGAGGTTTTTGGGGTTTTTTTTGAGGGTTTTTTCTGTGTTTTTGTGGTTTTTTTGGGGATTTTTGTGGAATTTTGGGGTTTTTAGAGTTTTTGGGGGGGTTTTGAGGGTTTTTTCTGTGTTTTTGCGGTTTTTGGGGGGATTTTTAGGGAATTTTGGGGTTTTTAGAGGTTTTTTCGGTGTGTTTGAGGGTTTTTTCGGTGTGTTTGAGGTTTTTTGGGGGATTTTTGTGGAATTTTAGTGTTTTTAGAGGTTTTGGGGGGTTTTTTGAGGGTTTTTTCTGTGTTTTTGTGGTTTTTTGGGGGATTTTTAGGGAATTTTGGGGTTTTTAGAGGTTTTTGGGGGGTTTTTTGGGGTTTTTTTGGCGGTTTTCGTGGGTTGGGGGTTAGGGGTTGGGTTTAGGGTTTAGGGTTTAGGGGGTTAGGGTTTAGGGTTTAGGGGGTTAGGGTTTAGGGTAGGGTTTAGGGGTTAGGGTTTAGGGGTTAGGGTTTAGGGGTTAGGGGTTAGGGGTTAGGGGGTTAGGGTTAGGGGTTAGGGTTAGGGTTAGGGTTAGGGTTAGGGTCAGGGTCAGGGTCAGGGTCAGGGTCAGGGTCAGGGTCAGGGTCAGGGTCAGGGTCAGGGTTAGGGTTAGGGTTAGGGTTAGGGTTAGGGGTTAGGGTTAGGGGTTAGGGTTAGGGTTAGGGGTTAGGGTTAGGGGTTAGGGTTAGGGGTTAGGGTTAGGGTTAGGGGTTAGGGTTAGGGTTAGGGTTAGGGTTAGGGTTAGGGTTAGGGTTAGGGTTAGGGTTAGGGGTTAGGGTTAGGGTTAGGGTTAGGGTTAGGGTTAGGGTTAGGGTTAGGGTTAGGGTTAGGGTTAGGGTTAGGGTTAGGGTTAGGGTTAGGGTTAGGGTTAGGGTTAGGGTTAGGGTTAGGGTTAGGGTTAGGGTTAGGGTTAGGGTTAGGGTTAGGGTTAGGGTTAGGGTTAGGGTTAGGGTTAGGGTTAGGGTTAGGGTTAGGGTTAGGGTTAGGGTTAGGGTTAGGGTTAGGGTTAGGGTTAGGGTTAGGGTTAGGGTTAGGGTTAGGGTTAGGGTTAGGGTTAGGGTTAGGGTTAGGGTTAGGGTTAGGGTTAGGGTTAGGGTTAGGGTTAGGGTTAGGGTTAGGGTTAGGGTTAGGGTTAGGGTTAGGGTTAGGGTTAGGGTTAGGGTTAGGGTTAGGGTTAGGGTTAGGGTTAGGGTTAGGGTTAGGGTTAGGGTTAGGGTTAGGGTTAGGGTTAGGGTTAGGGTTAGGGTTAGGGTTAGGGTTAGGGTTAGGGTTAGGGTTAGGGTTAGGGTTAGGGTTAGGGTTAGGGTTAGGGTTAGGGTTAGGGTTAGGGTTAGGGTTAGGGTTAGGGTTAGGGTTAGGGTTAGGGTTAGGGTTAGGGTTAGGGTTAGGGTTAGGGTTAGGGTTAGGGTTAGGGTTAGGGTTAGGGTTAGGGTTAGGGTTAGGGTTAGGGTTAGGGTTAGGGTTAGGGTTAGGGTTAGGGTTAGGGTTAGGGTTAGGGTTAGGGTTAGGGTTAGGGTTAGGGTTAGGGTTAGGGTTAGGGTTAGGGTTAGGGTTAGGGTTAGGGTTAGGGTTAGGGTTAGGGTTAGGGTTAGGGTTAGGGTTAGGGTTAGGGTTAGGGTTAGGGTTAGGGTTAGGGTTAGGGTTAGGGTTAGGGTTAGGGTTAGGGTTAGGGTTAGGGTTAGGGTTAGGGTTAGGGTTAGGGTTAGGGTTAGGGTTAGGGTTAGGGTTAGGGTTAGGGTTAGGGTTAGGGTTAGGGTTAGGGTTAGGGTTAGGGTTAGGGTTAGGGTTAGGGTTAGGGTTAGGGTTAGGGTTAGGGTTAGGGTTAGGGTTAGGGTTAGGGTTAGGGTTAGGGTTAGGGTTAGGGTTAGGGTTAGGGTTAGGGTTAGGGTTAGGGTTAGGGTTAGGGTTAGGGTTAGGGTTAGGGTTAGGGTTAGGGTTAGGGTTAGGGTTAGGGTTAGGGTTAGGGTTAGGGTTAGGGTTAGGGTTAGGGTTAGGGTTAGGGTTAGGGTTAGGGTTAGGGTTAGGGTTAGGGTTAGGGTTAGGGTTAGGGTTAGGGTTAGGGTTAGGGTTAGGGTTAGGGTTAGGGTTAGGGTTAGGGTTAGGGTTAGGGTTAGGGTTAGGGTTAGGGTTAGGGTTAGGGTTAGGGTTAGGGTTAGGGTTAGGGTTAGGGTTAGGGTTAGGGTTAGGGTTAGGGTTAGGGTTAGGGTTAGGGTTAGGGTTAGGGTTAGGGTTAGGGTTAGGGTTAGGGTTAGGGTTAGGGTTAGGGTTAGGGTTAGGGTTAGGGTTAGGGTTAGGGTTAGGGTTAGGGTTAGGGTTAGGGTTAGGGTTAGGGTTAGGGTTAGGGTTAGGGTTAGGGTTAGGGTTAGGGTTAGGGTTAGGGTTAGGGTTAGGGTTAGGGTTAGGGTTAGGGTTAGGGTTAGGGTTAGGGTTAGGGTTAGGGTTAGGGTTAGGGTTAGGGTTAGGGTTAGGGTTAGGGTTAGGGTTAGGGTTAGGGTTAGGGTTAGGGTTAGGGTTAGGGTTAGGGTTAGGGTTAGGGTTAGGGTTAGGGTTAGGGTTAGGGTTAGGGTTAGGGTTAGGGTTAGGGTTAGGGTTAGGGTTAGGGTTAGGGTTAGGGTTAGGGTTAGGGTTAGGGTTAGGGTTAGGGTTAGGGTTAGGGTTAGGGTTAGGGTTAGGGTTAGGGTTAGGGTTAGGGTTAGGGTTAGGGTTAGGGTTAGGGTTAGGGTTAGGGTTAGGGTTAGGGTTAGGGTTAGGGTTAGGGTTAGGGTTAGGGTTAGGGTTAGGGTTAGGGTTAGGGTTAGGGTTAGGGTTAGGGTTAGGGTTAGGGTTAGGGTTAGGGTTAGGGTTAGGGTTAGGGTTAGGGTTAGGGTTAGGGTTAGGGTTAGGGTTAGGGTTAGGGTTAGGGTTAGGGTTAGGGTTAGGGTTAGGGTTAGGGTTAGGGTTAGGGTTAGGGTTAGGGTTAGGGTTAGGGTTAGGGTTAGGGTTAGGGTTAGGGTTAGGGTTAGGGTTAGGGTTAGGGTTAGGGTTAGGGTTAGGGTTAGGGTTAGGGTTAGGGTTAGGGTTAGGGTTAGGGTTAGGGTTAGGGTTAGGGTTAGGGTTAGGGTTAGGGTTAGGGTTAGGGTTAGGGTTAGGGTTAGGGTTAGGGTTAGGGTTAGGGTTAGGGTTAGGGTTAGGGTTAGGGTTAGGGTTAGGGTTAGGGTTAGGGTTAGGGTTAGGGTTAGGGTTAGGGTTAGGGTTAGGGTTAGGGTTAGGGTTAGGGTTAGGGTTAGGGTTAGGGTTAGGGTTAGGGTTAGGGTTAGGGTTAGGGTTAGGGTTAGGGTTAGGGTTAGGGTTAGGGTTAGGGTTAGGGTTAGGGTTAGGGTTAGGGTTAGGGTTAGGGTTAGGGTTAGGGTTAGGGTTAGGGTTAGGGTTAGGGTTAGGGTTAGGGTTAGGGTTAGGGTTAGGGTTAGGGTTAGGGTTAGGGTTAGGGTTAGGGTTAGGGTTAGGGTTAGGGTTAGGGTTAGGGTTAGGGTTAGGGTTAGGGTTAGGGTTAGGGTTAGGGTTAGGGTTAGGGTTAGGGTTAGGGTTAGGGTTAGGGTTAGGGTTAGGGTTAGGGTTAGGGTTAGGGTTAGGGTTAGGGTTAGGGTTAGGGTTAGGGTTAGGGTTAGGGTTAGGGTTAGGGTTAGGGTTAGGGTTAGGGTTAGGGTTAGGGTTAGGGTTAGGGTTAGGGTTAGGGTTAGGGTTAGGGTTAGGGTTAGGGTTAGGGTTAGGGTTAGGGTTAGGGTTAGGGTTAGGGTTAGGGTTAGGGTTAGGGTTAGGGTTAGGGTTAGGGTTAGGGTTAGGGTTAGGGTTAGGGTTAGGGTTAGGGTTAGGGTTAGGGTTAGGGTTAGGGTTAGGGTTAGGGTTAGGGTTAGGGTTAGGGTTAGGGTTAGGGTTAGGGTTAGGGTTAGGGTTAGGGTTAGGGTTAGGGTTAGGGTTAGGGTTAGGGTTAGGGTTAGGGTTAGGGTTAGGGTTAGGGTTAGGGTTAGGGTTAGGGTTAGGGTTAGGGTTAGGGTTAGGGTTAGGGTTAGGGTTAGGGTTAGGGTTAGGGTTAGGGTTAGGGTTAGGGTTAGGGTTAGGGTTAGGGTTAGGGTTAGGGTTAGGGTTAGGGTTAGGGTTAGGGTTAGGGTTAGGGTTAGGGTTAGGGTTAGGGTTAGGGTTAGGGTTAGGGTTAGGGTTAGGGTTAGGGTTAGGGTTAGGGTTAGGGTTAGGGTTAGGGTTAGGGTTAGGGTTAGGGTTAGGGTTAGGGTTAGGGTTAGGGTTAGGGTTAGGGTTAGGGTTAGGGTTAGGGTTAGGGTTAGGGTTAGGGTTAGGGTTAGGGTTAGGGTTAGGGTTAGGGTTAGGGTTAGGGTTAGGGTTAGGGTTAGGGTTAGGGTTAGGGTTAGGGTTAGGGTTAGGGTTAGGGTTAGGGTTAGGGTTAGGGTTAGGGTTAGGGTTAGGGTTAGGGTTAGGGTTAGGGTTAGGGTTAGGGTTAGGGTTAGGGTTAGGGTTAGGGTTAGGGTTAGGGTTAGGGTTAGGGTTAGGGTTAGGGTTAGGGTTAGGGTTAGGGTTAGGGTTAGGGTTAGGGTTAGGGTTAGGGTTAGGGTTAGGGTTAGGGTTAGGGTTAGGGTTAGGGTTAGGGTTAGGGTTAGGGTTAGGGTTAGGGTTAGGGTTAGGGTTAGGGTTAGGGTTAGGGTTAGGGTTAGGGTTAGGGTTAGGGTTAGGGTTAGGGTTAGGGTTAGGGTTAGGGTTAGGGTTAGGGTTAGGGTTAGGGTTAGGGTTAGGGTTAGGGTTAGGGTTAGGGTTAGGGTTAGGGTTAGGGTTTGCCGAGTG